>JACMIF010002887.1:0-16283 GCA_014805445.1 Diplogasteroides magnus
GCAATCAATTTTTGCGACCCCCGCCCGCATTTTGGTCCCAAAATCGGCCCCCACCCCCCGCCCCCAAGGGTGGAAACGTCATTAAAAAATTTTGCATTTCCCCCCCCCCCCCTTGGCGACAAATTTTTTCCCACCGACCTTTCACTGTATCACCTTTAGAATTATGGGCACGATTCCTGCCCATATATCATATCATTGATATTTTCAGCTGAAGGTCCCATGTCTCAAAGAGACTTATCTACCCGCTCGTTCTTCACTGCCAGCTTTCAGAGTAAGTTTTTTTAACCAAACATATTCGGAATATGAAATTTATTTTATGGAGATATTAATATATCAATAATTTTCAGTCCAAGAAGAGAATCGATGAACTCACGCTAATCCACCGTGAGCGATCGGTCTCGTCCATGTTCAATGTTCTCAGTGTGAGCTTATCGATTTTTTTTAAAAAAACGCCTTATTCCGGTGTCAGGGGATTATGGATAAGGTCTAATAGGAATTTACGCCCTGTTCTTTCTAAAATGCTTCTCCCAGGCTGCAATTCAAGACAAACTTGGTGAAAACCTTAAAATATTCTTTAGCCCAATGACGCGTGTGAGTGGAAGAAGTACGTGATGAGATGCCTGCACTCATTTGGATTTGGGAGTACCAACCCGCGACCATTCACAAGGGTTAGAATGGGCAGATAACACATAAATATTGAATAGATATTAGAGTTTGTAAATCGAGAAACGAGATATCGTTCATATTCTTTCGGGAGAGGGAACTATCTCGTTTTGCAACTTTGTATGGGCAGCGAAAATACGAAATTCGAAACGTACAAATGGAAGAGAGGGAGAAAAACGATATCTCATTTTTTGCACCGCTGCTGTAAATCAAAATAAGTCTCGTTTTTCGTCCTCGTTCGAACAACTAATAAATGTCGAGTTTTACTAGTGAGCAGTGTGGACTTATCGGATCCATTAGCTAAACGATTTTAAGTTAGACGAATGAGAGATGCACTTTATGGTATAAAAATACCACTTTAGAAACCGCAGTCACTGACATACATTGCGTACGACATACGCTTAGTATGATTACGGTACCCATACAGTGCAACATGGCATGGATGATATATTAAATATTTGATGCCTTTTAATTGACGTGTTGTCTTGAGAGCAAGGGTGTGCGAGTGGAAGCGGGATATTCCCATCTTCTCATCACTGACAGTTTCCTGGACAAACTCAACGTCTTCAGGTTGGATACTGTATGTAATACCATAATCATTATATGACGTCACAGATTCCCAAACATGCAAATGATCGTGAAAAAGCCTGGAGTGTGTATTCGGTGAGTGAGGGGGGATTAGCATTATTGTTTCTAAATCGATAGTAAAGTGCATTTTTCATTCGTCTAATTCACTCGGAGCGGATATCGTTCGAACGTAGAAACAGCAGGTCGCCGGAGAATAGACGAACGAGAAATGCACCGTACTACGATTTAAAACCCGAAATGAGCATTGCGGACTGTGAAAGACTTAGAGGACTTTTGCGCCATAACGGTGGAAAACTTGAGCCGATGTTCGATAACGAATCCGCTCATTTCACTATTATAGCGCAAAATTGCTTGGCGCTGTTGTTTTTGACCTGTGCGGGTGCAACAGAGAAGACTTAGCAAACATGTCGTTCTACACTTTCATGAGAAAGAAATGATCGAGGGAAATGGTGTGATCTGGTTTCCTTTTTTATTGTATTCATCAGCTGTCAGTAAATATATCTCAAATTGCAGATTCATTACGGATTGCATGCGAAGGCTTCCGATTACGATACTCAATGTAAGAATTTTAGAGATAAAGGATTGAACATTAGAGGAAACGGAATATATTCAAATTGATTATATTAATAAAAATAAGGGTAAAAAATGTAAAGGCATTATTTCACGTGGTAGTCCCTGGCAGGAGTTGAGCTATGCCGATGCACCCCGAGGCGTGCAAGTATGAAATGTGTTTGAAGCTGCTCCGGGCCAAGGATTTACTTACTTTACTAAATGTTTACATATACTAATAATAAATACATGACACCCAAAACCGATATCTCAAAGCGATAAGCATATTAGTCTTCGTATATTCTCTTGCCTTTATAGAATAAATGAATAAAATAATTTCAAATATTTAGGAAATCGAAGTGGTCTTATTCTGCTATGGTATTGACGAGCATCTCTTTTCACATCCAGGGAAACTGAGCGAGTTGCCGCTTGAGAGAATCCTACGGTTAGTTTTTGTTTCGATCAATACATTAGTATCATAAATGTGCAGGGATGCATTATTTGCTTCTTTTTGTTGCAGATCCCTCGGTGAACTGATTAATATTCTCGCTCTGGGCTACGTGCGGGCGCGAAGATTCAATCCTCGTGCAATGAGACCCACGGTGGTCGTATTCACTCTTCCTACAGTAAGTGAGCGGAGGGGGGGGGTTACTGTATTCCGACTACGATAAAGGATGTCAGTTAGAGACCCCAAAAGCACATCGGAAATAAGTCAAACACACAACCATTCGCACAAGTACGCTATTTTGTATGGTTGTCTATTAGGGTGTGGAAAGGAAGGCATTTATGGACAGCCGTTTTTCTAGCCGTCTCAACTTCATTCCTTGCTGAGGTCTCCGCGCAGCGAGGGACGACCGCTAGAATGAAGTTGAGACGGCTAGAAAACGGCTGTCAATAAATATCTTCCATTCCCCACTCTAGTGTCTATTATTTAGTAGTCTAATCATCTGTAGCGCATTTGGTTGTGTATTTCCCTCCCTTTTGTGCGATTGGGTGCCAGTGTCGATATCTGTTTGATGTCAGTATATGAACAAAGACATTCACGTGACTAACGAGATTCACTGGTCGAGGAGCGCAACGCGTCGACTAGCGCGTTGCGGTCGTATCTAACTGCGTCATTGTAGATGCCTGGAACGGCGATGTATCGCGAATTATTGCAAATAAACATCTATCTGAAGGACATTGTCGTATCTTACAGGTGAGACTTGTGGGAATCGGCCAACCGTAATACCTTTAAAAAGTTCCAACTTCCGGAAAAAAACCTATCCTGATGCACAGCGTTTCAGCCAAAGACTTTTGCTGCACATGGGGCAAAAGTTGGCAATGGCAAATTCATGGCTTTTTGAATTGTCACGCATAGCGAAAGAAGAGTAGCCAATCAATGAATGGCCTTTTAGCACTTTGCCAGATGCATTGACCAATAGCTAATCAGTGTGTCTGCGTCTCTATCCTGCGCTCCGCGTTCTCACTATTGTCTTTTTTCAAAACGTTATGAGATTATCTGTGTTATGACTAATAATCTTTTTACAGTTGTACCATCAGCGAGTACGTCGACGTCTTTCTTGATGATTATGCATCGGACTTCAAAGGAAAGACCCTGGTAGGATGCACAGCGTTTCGGAGCGTAGGGAGAGGCGGGCATTGAAAAGCGCTGTAAAAATAGCTCGGCACGTTGCCAAGTCGTTTCCTCTATCATCCTTGATCATCAACAGTGTTTATTGATTGAAATACCGTATTTTCACCGAACTACTTGGCAGTTACGCGGTTCTTGGCGCGGTACCAAAAGTTCGCCTGTGAAACGCTGTGGGAAGATGTCACATCATAACCAGGGCTACTGTAGTTATCGGATCAGACAATGCGACACTTAGGATCTGCAATTGAGGAACACATCATTTTGGAAATATTTCCTATTGGTCATTGCGATGAAAAAAATCAAAAATGGTCGTGAGCCTTATTGTAATTGCCATACATGGGCATAATGAATTGCACAATGCCTGACGCAAAATTTGCCATTTTTAAATGCAAAATTTAAAATAAATGCTCTTCAGAGTGCCTCACATGGCATTTGCAGCGTGCCTTCATTATTTTTGACGATTTTTGACGATCCTTCCCATGTATGCTGACAAGTATCTTTGTTGCCACCCGTTTACCACATATACCGTACTTAGATATTCGTTGCAGGATGAGGCTCGCAAGAACTATATTGTGTACTTCTTGGATCGTGCAAAGAGATACGATTTGCGATTCCTCCCACCCTTCGGAACGTAAGTTCTGGGTCTTGGCAAAATGATACTTGCAATCTTTGATGAACAAGAACTGACATTTACCAGGAGCAACGCAATTTTGTTGAAACAGCATAACCAGGGAACCACGCAACATCGTGATTCACTGTTAAGGGGAGGTATCAATAATGGGGACTAGGGTTCTAAATCAGTAAAATTTGTCGTCATTCTTTTCCGGAGCGCTGTTGTCTCTTTCGCACCATGATAGACAACAGCTCTTCGGAGAAGAATGATGACAAATTTAACGATTCAAAATCCCTAGAGGGGATCACGAAAAATGAAAAGTCGAGTTGTACTTACTAGGGTGGTTAGCACGCACACCGCACTGTGCGGCCCCTTTCGGCGGGCAGTAGATCAAAATCGCACGCGTGCGGGTCTCTCTTCCTATCCCTTCCCCATACCCGCACATGTGCGGGCCATTCCGCACCGTGCGGAGAACTGAAAAGGTGCGAGAGTGCAGGGGTATTTTGGCTTTCAAACCATGAAAATTGGAACAATCACGATACAACAAAGTATTTGCATGCGTCTGTGGCCTTACAATATCACGAATCGAGTTGCTTATATTTTATTGATAAATGTGTCCCATACAAGCACTTGAAATGATTGTTGAAAATGTGCTTGCCCATTTTTTGAACGGATTGATGTATATAATCACCTAAGGGAATGTCTGACTAATTCCCTCATGCATCTTGTATTGCTGAAACAACCCATTTGGCCTAATAAAGGTTCGATAGTACTCGTTCCAAAAAGCAATGGTTTACATAGTTTTAGATGTAAATGTATGTGTTTCCAATTTTCATGGTTTGAAAGCGAAAATACCCCTACACTCTCGCACCTTTTCTGTTCTCCGCACGTGTGCGGAATGTCCCGCACATGTGCGGCTCAGAGGAAGGGATAGGAAGAGAGACCCGCACATGTGCGATTTTGATCTACTGCCCGCCGAAAGGGGCCGCACAGTGCGGTGTGCGATCTAACCACCCTAGTACTTACCGATCGATAACTTCCTGTCAAGTCTCAATAGACTTAATAAGAGCATTTTTACTAGCGGAACTGTAAACGTCTATCAGTGATTGAATATGTACCATTGATGCTGTTAGAATGAGAACAGAAAAAGACAGTTGTGTATTTGTTTCGTTTCAGTTATGGGAAGGAATACGCGTATGGTCGTGTAAGTGGTGATGTGAGAGGCCTTCCCTACAAGAAAGAAGAGATATCCGTACTCGAGAAACTGCGAAAGGAGAGAAGAATGAATGGAGGATACTGTGAGATAGCCATTCCTCCAACTGATACCCGTCAAGTAGTCACCACTATCACCAAGGTGCTCAATGGTACAAGTTCACGAAAGAAGACCAGTGTTAATCGTGCTCGAATGTTGTTGCCCAGATACCGTAAGGTGATCAGATACCGTAATATGACCATACGCCGTAACAATTCTGACAAGATTAATTCCCGTAAGAAGGCCGATGCTACTAAGGTGAACAACGATACTAGCACTCCCCGTAAGAGGACTGGTACTGGTACTGCCACGCCCCGTAAGAATACTGGTACTGCCACGCCCCGTAAGAATACTGGTACTGCCACGCCCCGTAAGTAAGGCTACTAATGCCAAAAAGTGATTCATCTACATTTCATCCACTATCCGATAGTATTCCTAATTGCCTTACATTCCGGTACATTACTGTGCAATGGAAGCTATACGAGTATTCGAATTGCCTTTATACAACTTTATTTGTGTTAGGGTCTTTCCCTTTTCTTTTATACGAGTAAGAAGATATGCGTCTCGTTGCTGTTTTGTGTTATGTACAATTTGTTACTGCTCTACATGCATTGTAAATAAGCTTCTGTATTCTAAATGAAGTTTTCTCTTCAATATCTGTTGTACTCTTGTTTGTACACATTGGATCTTCCATGAGAAGGACCATCAATTATACTTGAGGCTTCAATACTGGAGAACTCGTTAAGACAACAAGCTTAGACTAGAGACTATGACATGCACAACTAAACTCTTTGGCAAGTCAAGGATGTACCAGTTAATGCTCAACGGGGTTATGCTTGATTCGAAGTTAGCCTGAAGCACTCAAAAGTTCTCCCACTCCCTCCTCCACCGTCCCCTTGCTAACCCGTCGCTTGTGCGAGGCAGATCGCTGTGGGTAAATCCCAAACTTCACAACATCGCACTAAGAATTGATATTTTTGCCATTTTTGAGTGAGATCCCGCCCACAATTACGAAATAAGGGCGGGATCTCACGAAATATCGTCCAAAATGGACAAATATTCGTGCTTTATGATTTCACCCGTTGCCATTTTTACGTGATAAGCACGAAGATTTGTTCATTTTGACCGATATTTCGTGAGATCCAGCCCCTATTTCGTAATTGTGGGCGGGACCTCACTCAAAAATGGCAAAAATATCAATTCTTAGTGCGAAGTTGTGAAGTTGTGAAGTTTGGGATTTACCATCGCTGTGATCAATATAGGCGCATGCTCTCACAGTACCGTACTGTGCCATTGGAGCGCGCGGTTGCACTCGGCCATGACAAAGCCGCATTTCGCTTTTCTGACCGGCTGTGCACGCGTGTACTGTTATTCTCAAGCTTTCTTATAGTTTTGCTATGTTGTCCGGCTACTTTGTATATTTTTTATTTGCTCGCCGTAAGTTAAATCGCATCTGGAATTTTTATGCGCCGCAAACGATCCATTATGTTTAGTGATGGAGGCAGGAGACGGGCCGAAAATAAACCCTGTTTCGCCTGTTTTTGGAATATTTTACCCTGAAGATCTCCATAATTCGCCCCGAACATTGTTCGACACCGTTAAGGATGCGAGCAAGTTCGCAAATTCACCAGAAGCAAAGCTGAAAGGTTGGTGCCCAATTTCATTGGTTAAAGTGTTGCTGTTTCATTCGTTCATTCAGGCGCCCGAATTCGCAAAATCAAGAATGCCCAAGAAGCGCAAGACTTCTACGAAAGAGGATGCTTTGCTGAATATGACGTTAGTATATGCTTAATTCTCATAAAGAAGATGATTATAGTCAGGAGACAAGGGTGATTGGAGTAAAAAGGCAAAACCGCCTTCCGATCCAGTTGTTCCATTTCCTTCAGTTAGCAGAGTGGAGATGAACAAATTGAAGAAGGTATATTCTCTGCTGTTTTTATTACCGTATATATGGAGTGCATAGGTGGTGGAGACTGATAATCTGGAAGAATTTGTGGTCTTAGTCGAATCAAATCCCCGTTATTTGGTCAATGTGGCTGCAGACAATGCTGCTATTGTTCAGGTGAACCATTTATATTCCCTTTTGATGATGTTTCTATTCAGGAAGGCTTTCGATTTAACGCTCTCCACATTTCTGCTCGTTCTGGATCTTTCTTTGTTACAGAACACATTCTGAAGTTTATCACTGACACTTCATTCCTAGTATGGATTGGCGTAGAATATCCGTATCAATCGTTTATTTAGACTCGACTATATGGCACAAATGAAGAGGACGCGTCCTTCCGAATGAGAAACATTCTTCCTTCATTCTTGAATACTCCAGACAAAGGAAACTCTGATACTCCCCTTCATCTTGCTTCCAAGTTTGGCCATGTTGAAGTTGGTTCACGTTCTTTAGATGTTTTCAACATACGATTGAGGTGATGCGACTTCTCGTTTCTTGCAAGGAGACAATCCGAGATTTGGAAAACAAGTAATATTTATTCTCTTTATAATAATTGTATCGATGAATAGGAGCGGTGAACGTGCAATGGATGTTGTTTGTTCTCGTTATGATGGAAAAGACAAAACAGAAAGAATGAAAGAAATGAAGAAAGTGCTGCAATCATTCTTTGTTGCATTGTACAGGTGAATAGAATGGATTGGAATGGAATTTATGATTGGATTGCAGAGCATCTGACCACTCTTGTCCTCCTCGATTCATTGTCTCTTCTCATTATCCAGAGACAACTCTTTCCCCTTCTACATTGACATCCCCATTCACTTCTCCGATCTCTTCCCCTCTTCTCTCTTCATACATTCTCACTGCTCTTGCTGGTCCTTTCATTGAAGAGACATTGGCCAAACAATTCTCTAACAAATGGAGGAATACGGTACTCTCTTTCCCTCCCTTTACTGTTCATATGACGATTCAGAATCGAGACATGTCTCGTCGAGATTTTGACAAGGGAATAGAGAAGGTAACAATATCTCCCCATTGAAAAGTTCTCTATGAGTCATAATGTTTGGGTTGGACGGGAAATGGCTGTTGATGATGGAGTTTCTTTTGCTGAAAGTTGGCCTTTTTCATGGAAACCAATCGATGTTTCTACCAAGGAAGGGTTTGTTCATACTTTGTCTTGTTGTGAAATGACACTTGTTTTGTATAGACTACAAGTAGTGGAAGGACATCTTCGTTCACTACGAATTGAGAATGAAAACGAGAAGAGAGAAGAAGATGACAAGCTTGAAGATGCTAATGAAGAATTGAATAGTGATGAACCGTTTGTTTTTGTAGACTACTTTGATAATGGTTGATTAAGTGAGAATGAGTCATTCACTGAGGGAGATTCTCTCGCTTCTCTCACAGCCAAGATTGGAGGACTTTGCATTGAATCTCCAAAGAGTGAACTATATTCATTTGACTTCAGTCAATGTCTCTCTTTTAGGAGAGACTGAAGAATTGAATGGAGTCAACGAGGAAGAAGAAGAAGAAGAAGAAGATGATGATGATGAGTTCCACACTCCTCCAACTTCTCCTCTTCCTGTCTTCCTTAATGATTCTCCATGTAAAATGGATAGTCATCTCTTCGAGGTGACATTGCATTGTCTCCATTTCATCTACAGTATCCTTCAGGCTCTGTCATCTGTTTCATCTTCCTCACTCACTTCATTCCCCTTCATTCGTCTCTTCCTTTCTTCTATGAATAAGTTTGACGCTGAATCAAGGTATGTGTATAAGCATTGTTTGTGGATAATATCGTCTAATCAGGAATTCATGGCCATCAATGGACTCTCCTCGATTCTGGAGAAATTCTCCTGTTAAGAGTAGAATGAGACATTCACTCAAACCTAGATCTCTTCTTTTCAATGATATGTGAGCTTCTTCATTTTTTATGCACCATTGATATGAAATGCATGATGTATTAGCTTAGCTAATGTAATGCTTTTGAATAGTCTCGATCTCTCTTTCATTGTTATTAGCTTTATCATTACATGTTATACAATTTGGACTGAGAGCAATTGATGTACCTGTATTGAATGGAAGTATATGGCAGCAATCTCATTAGTGCATTGAGCGTTTCTTCTTTACTATTACAGTATCTCTTATAGTTCGGTTGACTGTAGAGGATCGTGTTTGGCTATTGCGGGTACTGTCATTTCCCTCCAGTACGGTGTTGATTTACTGAAATGGGAATCAGTTATTCACTTATTGTTAATCCGCTCATTCGTTCTCTTGACGAGTTCATTCTCATATTGACATACCTTGTATCTGGTACATAAACATTGTACATCTATCACTTACATAATAGAAGGACCAAATGTTCCCGCTAGACATGATGAAGGAGTGGCCTTAGTCCTTTCCTTTCTTGATTTACACCATACAAGTGATAGTATTCCAAGTAGAGACAATACTACTGCGCCCGCTCCAAACAACATCAATTGATACACTCCAGCTGAAATGAATCATTCATTGACATATCTACACTCGAATGACCTCTTGAATGTTCATCCAATTCATTCCCTTCCAATCTCAATCCATATGCATTCCTTAGTTCATACAATGCAGCAGATGTTGACTGTTCCAGTTTCCTCAACATTTCATTCTATTGTCCCATCACATTGTCTCTTCTACCTTCTTGCATTCTCAACAGGGACAAGCTTCTGTCCATGCATGAAATGGAGAAGGACAATGGTCGAATTGCCACTCTGTCGACATTTGTCTATCACTGCAGTCAACGATGTGACACGATTGAGGAGACTGTAAGGAATGAGGGTTACTGTAGGGAGAGTGAGGGTAAGGGAGACTCACTCCACTATTGAATCTTGTCGTTGCACTACAGCATCGAAGAGTAGGTCGAATACCAATTCAGTCTGTTGTCCACTTGAGATGGATGTTATCTGAGGGAGGATGAGAGGGGGAAGAGAAGGGAATTGACTGACTATGACATCCATTTCATCTTCATGTCCTACTGTATCATTGACTATCAGTGTAAAGGCATATGATCGAGCAGTGAGTGGAGAAGTTGATAGAAGGGAACCAGAAGAAGAATCAACACGGAATGGAGCAGAGGAGGAAGAGATGACCTGAAAGGGAATGACATCCTCCCCTCGATCATTCCAACTCACAGATGTTTCAGTCTTGACTATTCCCTTGATACGATAAGTGAGAATATCAGATGGACCATCATCATCCAATGCAGAAAGAACTGCCATTCGGGTTCCTAAAAGGGATTCTCCCATTGTGAAATGAGAGGAGAGGGGGAATACCAATGGGAACAGAAGTTCCTCCAACAAGTGTAAGATGTTTGATACGAACAGGAAATCGAGGAAAGTTCTCATTGAGATGTGATAACTGAAAGAGAGATTGAATGACTCTTTGAGTCTTGTTCTACCTTCATAATGATTGTCATCGTTCCATTTTGTGTTCTTATCTTGTCCTTACATTGTAGATCACAGTCGTATGCAGTTATCTGAATGATTCTTCTTCTTCATTCAATTCTCTTCTCAATCCCTCACTTTCACATTGATACTCCCAGTTGAATCACGATCAAACGATGTGTTTGTGTATAAATCGGGCAAGTTTGGAGAAATGAAGAAGAATCTCGAATCATCGGACGAATAGCAGATCTTTCTAAATGTTCTCCTTCATTCGTTTCAATAAACAACAATCACCTGTTCTCTTCTGTTCCATCCTTGTCAATTGCACTCAATTGGGTCACTTTCCTTGGAAAAGACGATGAATTCTGTGGCAGATTCACTTGCATTGACTGAAGAGAATCATTCGTTGTCACAAATCTTCGTGTATTACCTTGTGTTCAAAGAATGGACAATTGTCAGAAATGTCATTAATAGAGACAGTGAATGAAAGGGGAGTACATGACTCCCTTGGAGTACACACATTGACTCCCACTAAAAGGGAAGAAAGAGTCTCATAGTCCAATGACTTCTTTGTTGATAGAGTCCCAGATGGGGATATAGACAACCATTGCCATGTCTGAGAAGAGAAATAGAATGGAAAGAGGAAGGGACACTGACTGAATGGGATGAATTGAGTGGAGTCACTCTTGTCTGAGTATCATTTGATGATAATCTAATTGTGATCATTGATGGATAGTCTTGTCCTTCATCAAAAGAATGAATTGAACCTTCTGATGGATACAAGATTGTGGGAGATGAAGTGTCTGAACATGGACATTAGGAGTCCTCCCCATGACAAGACAACCTTTATTGATTGTAATACAGAATGGAATAGCCTGTGTGCCCGTTTGTAGATGAGCACACAACTGCAACAGAGATCATCTTTCCTCTCTTAATCTCCCAATTGCCTACCTGATTCTGTTTTACAGCAGTCAGAGGTTTTGCCACTACCAATTCCATCTTCTCGTTAACCTTGAATCGTTTCTCTGTAGAAACAAGTCGAATGTTCGGCTTGGAAGACAATTTGAGTTTCTTGATCTGAACGAAGAGATTGAATTGAGAGGCTCGATAGAAGCAACACACCATCGTTCCAATAGGAGCATCCTCATTCACTGTCAAATCCTGTAGACTTTCCTCCAATTTCAATTGTCCCTCATCTTTCTTTGCAGTTACAGTAACCTGAACTCTCATCACTAATTCCCATTCCCTCTCCTTGTAAACCTTTGCATGAGTCTCATGAAATGGTTTCGTTCCATTATTATCTCTTGCAATAAGAGTCAATTCATATGATCCTTCCTCTGTAATATCCCTCGTAGTAACAATTCTGCCTGTTGTCCTTTCTATTTTGAAGTAGTCTGATTGTGCAAGAGAGTACACAATCATGTCTCCAGAGTCTTCATCAGTAGCCAATGGAGAAGGAAGAGGAAGAGTCTTTCCATTCACTGAAGGCACATCCAACCATGCTATGAATGAAGCTGAGAAGAATAATGGTCTGAAAGGGAAGAAGAGGAATGGGAGAAGCGAATGGAAGACTAACTCATTCATGTTTCTCTTTACAATATGAACACGAAGAAGGGCACTTGTATTCCTTCCTTTCTCATCATTTGCCATAATACTTCCATTCATCCATTCCATCATTGGAAGTCCTTCTATTGTCCATGTCAATATTCCATTCTCATCGATTGAAAGGAATTCACGAATACTTTCAGGAAGAAGATGAAGACTGAATAGTGTATGTGTCAATTGGGGTTTCAAAAACGATAGGAAAGTTCCTTTGTCGTTCGTTATTAATCTCTATTGAAAGGTCGGCTAATCTATGTTAGAACATAAAGTAAAATGAGATTTCAGGAATGAAAAAAAGCTTTTTGAAACACTAGTCGGAATGTTTTGCATTCCCTCTCACCTTGCATTTCCTCTATTGTACAATGCGATTGTAGTGAGTGTCGTTCCCTTCTTCGAATCTTCTTTCATTTCAATATCGTAGATTTCCTTTGTGAATTGTAGAACATCGTTGTGTGGAAGAAGAATAAAAAGATCGGCTGAATGTCTTCCATTTCCCTTTTTCTTCTCTTCTCTTCTCTTCTCTTCATACCAGGCATTTCATTATGTTCTCCTTTGACAAGAACGAACATTCTCAATTGAGACATTGTCGCTGAAGGGGAAATGGTGATAACTCCCGTTCTTTCGTCCATCTCAATAATTCTCATTTCATTCTTTCTCATCAATCCAGACTGACCTCAATCCATTTGATTACTTCTTCCTGTTCCATTCCAAATGAAGATACTTTCAATATTTGATATGTCCTTCCCTTTTGTCCAATTCCACTCCATGATACTCGAGTCGTGTTGGGAGGCACCACAATTCGTTCTTCTTCGATGATTTTAATCTGAATCAGGAATAAGTATCGAGTGAATGAGTTCATTCCCCCACTTGTACAAGAGTAGATGATGTTCGTGGTGGGTCCCCACCATCTGAAGCAAAGATTCGAACCAAATTGTTTCCCTTTTCTACAATGGATGATTGAACTCTTTCCTTAGTCACTCATTGACCATTGATATCCTTTGCTGTGTATACACTTCCATCCTCTTCTACTCTTAATCTCGAATCTCTTGAATGAAGTCGAATATTGTTGAATGGAGATGTACCATCATCATCACTAACTCCAACTCTTCCAATGAATATTCCACCATTCTACATTCCTTTTTTCTTTTCCTTCTTTCCTTCCTCTCCTCACCTTTTGTGATGCTCCTTCCTTCGTGATTGCAAAAGTATAGTTTGGTTGCGAGAATATGGGAGAATTGTCATTTGTGTCCTGAATCCTCCGTTCCCTTTTCATTCCATTCATTCTCCTCACCTCCACTACAATTGTCACAATTCCTTCACTTATCATTTGACTTCCTTTGTGTTGTCTCAATCATCTCATATTCATTCTCTCATTCTCTTATCCTTACAGTATCTTGAATGTGATCATTGAATTGTCCATATTATCTCTGTCTATTCTTCCAATTCTCAACTTCTTTCTATCCAACAACAAAGGAACATTTGGTGGAATCTCCTGTAGTGAAAGTGTTACTCCATTCGTGAGTTCTCCATCCTAAAGTACAAATCGTTTATTCCTTTCTTCTTCCTCTCTTCTTACCAGAATGTCAAAGTCCGATAGTGTTTCCTCCAATACAGTCAATTGATATTCCTTCTTGAGTCTTTCAATTGGAATGTCTAAACTGTCATCTCTTCACTCTCCTCCTCTCTTCTCTCACCTGTTGTGTTTCCAACTTGGAATATGATCTTGACTGATCCTTCTGTGTATAGTTTAGTGCTCGGATCAGTGACCTGCCAGATATAATTGTCAATTGAAATGTCATTCTTGTGTCACCTTCACTCGGAAAAGTCGTTCTTCTTCTTTTTCTGGACTCTTCACTAGTTTAACATTACCGGAGTGTTTATCGACAGAAAGGAAATGGTTCTTCTAAACTCGTCTTTCCTTCATTCATACACTCTTCTTCACCTCAATGGCAAAAGTCCTCGTTTGATTGTCACTGTCATGTCTCAATGAGAAGAGAATGTCGCCTGGTTTGACATCAGAAGGAATTGTGATTAGTTGATGAATGATGGAAGAGAGGAAAGGGGAACTGAATGGAGTGGACTATTCCATTCTATTCACTCGAATGTACCCTTTGGATGATGGAATGATAGTGATTTGAGTATGGGATGAATGTGATATTCCCCCTGTTGAGTCTGCATCATGAACTGATAGATTGAATGATAATTGTTGATTGATCTCTTCATTGAGTATAATCTCTCCTTTACACTTTCCATTCCCATCACAATCCACTCTTTGTACTCGAATGGCCGTTGTCTCCTACAGTAATCCCTTCACTTCATTCTCTTCCATTCACTCACTGGTTGTAATGAATATCGAGGAAGTCCGAATATGCCCGTATCCAAGTCAAGAGTAGTGAATGTAACCAGACTGTCGCCCACTTTCGCTCCCTGATCTTCACTTATTCCTTGTTTCTCTACATTCTCACCTCAGGAATGGTGATAGTTGATGGTGGTTCAATGAATATTGGTGTGTTGTCGTTCACATCGACAACTTGAATATGTAGAGATGCCTTTGATTTGGTTGTTTGTGTTATGATTAGAGTGAATGATGTCCATGTCATTCCTTCTCCATGTCGAGTCTTCAATGTTTCCATTCACTTCAATTCCTCCCTCATTCATACTATCAAATCTACTCTCAAGTGCAATTGAACGCTCATTGGAGTTAATTGCAGACTCAGATTTGTCTATGAGGGATCGACTCCCATCCAAGGGGTCACTCAATTCACCTTACATTCTAATGAATACTTCATGAGATAGAGAGATTGGGCCATACGTTCTTCCCCTTAAGTGTCCCTCACTACCATTACTTTCCACCCCTTGACACTCAACCCTCAGGGGTCGTAATTCCTTCTTTCGTGCTCTCTTAGATAAGCTCATAGTGATGTAATGGGGATTACGAAGAGGTCTCTGACACATCATTCACATTGACGATATACGATTATGTACTGAATAGAGGCAGCTGTCCCAATAGACTGACCCCCCCCCCAATCAGTTGATAGAAAGAGGAACATAAACAGTGAAGGAAGGGCTTGTCCCATAGGGAAGAGGCACTATTTGGAGGCTGTGGTCAGTGAGCGAAGAGACCAAATCCCATGTACAAACTAACGAGAAAGGAAGAAGAGGAGACTGTCATGTGATAGAAATGAAAAGAATCTCACATCTGCATCCAATGGTTGATCCAATCGAAGAGTTGAACATGTTTGATTGAATGGAACAACAGAGAATGTTCCTCCTCCGTTTCCTTCTGAGATACGAACACTTCCTGAATGAATATATTCTCATTGTATCCCTCACGTATTCCCTCTTGCATCAATCTAAAGTTATTTCACATGTTGCCACATCCTCATTGATGTAAGACAACTAATTAAGTAAATTGTGATTGAATGACTCAACCTGGACAAATATGAACAGGAATGTTCTTTCCAACAGGCCAATCCTCTTCAATGAGTATAAGTGATGGATGTACCAATAGACAATTCCCTTCTGAATTGCATCTGTTTCCCTTCTTGTCTCCCGTCTGTCTAGTCGACCTTGCACTCAAATCATCATTTCTCTACTGCCAATGACACGATCAACACAAAAGAGCCATCACTTTTTGTGTTCAGAGGACATTGAGAGTAACGGAAGGAATTGAATGAGAGGGGATATGAATAGACCGACCTGGAATGAGGAGAAGGAATAGTGGCAGAAGATACCACAGTCTCATATGGAGGAATACTTCTGAATCAGGGTTACGGTAATGGAAGGAGGACATTCAATTAGGGAGAAGAAAGGGTCAAAAGAGTGATTAGGAGTGTGAAGAGTTGATGGATGAGAAGAAAAGAGAACATACGGTAAGTCTCTAAAAGAACAACTGACAAGAGAGAAAGATGGTGGGGGATGACAGACGATTAGCTAGAGGCACACGATTAACAAAGTTGACCCCCCATTCTGTTCCCTCTGGGGAGACTCCGCCCATTGAACAGGAGAGACCTTCAAAGGGG
>JACMIF010002888.1:0-16280 GCA_014805445.1 Diplogasteroides magnus
CAGACCAAATGACCATATGTCTGGTAACGTCCACCCATGCCCATAACATCACCACCATATAGTTTGGACTCTTGTTCAAATCGACGGCGCCACCACCAGGACCCTCTCCAATGTCTCCAAGAGCGCGTGTTATTCTCTGATATCTTCGCTCTCGGTTTTCGAAAAAATCTGAAATTTTTCTTGTTAATACTTGATCACATATGACGATTTCCCTTGAATATGATGACCCTGTAGCTCCAGTGGCCGCTTCCCCATGTAAAAAAGAAGGTTCATTGGGTATTCAAAACATTGTCATTTTGCCGTGAGGAGTCCAAATGATGCCAAATTTTTATATGTGGTAGTATACTCCAGGAACTCTTCAAAACAACTTAGATTGGAATTTTAGGACACTTCCCCATTGCAGGAACAATCGGCTAAAATGACCCTTTTTGCACTTTTCAGACCGCCCTGCACAGGGGCAAAGGAAAAATGACTGTTTAAGTAGCCGATAATTATTTTTTGGTACTCGGGCAACTTCCCTGAAAATTTAATGAGCCTAGCTCTTCATCTGATTTTACTGTGGGAACCATTTTTCACATGTACACAATACCTAGCTCTTGTCTAGAAAGTTAACCAAAGTGGTTCCATGGAAGTATCAAGGGCCCCGATACACCCCTGAGAAATTTCATACCAAAAGCCTCACTGGCGACTTCACAGCGAAATTTTCTTTTGAGAAAAAAACGCCTGTTTCCAGGGACTTTCCATACAATTGTGCTTGGAAACAGGAAGCCACCTAAAATTCATATCTAAGTTGTTTTTAAGAGTTCCTGGAGTATACTACCACATTTAAAAATTTGGCATGATTTGGACTCCTCTCGGCAAAATGACAATGTTTTGAATACCCAATGAACCTTCATTTTTACATGGGGAAGCGGCCACTGGAGGTACAGGGTCGTCCTATTCAAGAGAAATCGTCATATGTGGTCGTTGTATTACCAAGAAAAATTTCAGATTTTTTCGAAAACCGAGAGCGAAGATATCAGAGAAAAAATAGTTCAGCATTGACCCATGTCCAATAGTGTATTTCCGATAGTTTCCAGATAAATGACCAGTTGAAACTAAGTTCGCAAAAAAACTGCCAATGTTACGTACCTGACAAACAGGCCGATCTTGCTGCCAATTCCATCTCTAATTCGGTAAATATTGCTAAAAGACGTTGCCTTTATCGAGAATATTGAATTAACTTACTCATTCAATTGACTTGACATCTTTCCCGCGCTAACACTGTCGAAGAAGCCGGTGTCCTGCTTGAGTATGGACTTCAGAAACTCTCTGAAATGAGAATGTGAATAGGCCAATAACAGGAACGCAGTAAAGGAACGCAGAACGATAGAATCATTGCTCTTGGGAATTTTCTCGTTTGAGACAAGAGGCTGCTCAGGTTTAACGGCTAGTAATTTAATTCGCTCACTGCCTGATTTTCTTCGCCGTCTGCTCGCTAATCCATGGAAAGATGTATCTCTGAAGCAGATTCATACTTTTTATCACTGACCCCTGCCTACCTGAATAGTTGCAAAGACGAAAACAAGTGCACCAATACCAATAAGTACCACTGCATATGATAAAAGAGTCCTTAAGAATGCTTCATTTCCTATTGGCTAAATGTGGAATTTTATTAATGATACATTTTCAATATGAAATACCTCTTTGGTAGTTATATAAAGTGTAGCAATGCGGCCAGTGGCGATAAAGCGAAACGGATGAAGGGATCCTTCAATTACAGCACATAAGCAACCGATGAGAAGCAGGAATTTATCCCGTTGACTCGTGAAGCGAAACTGAAAAAAACGCGCATAATTTTACTCTTCGCTACGTTGATGTTTCAAGAAAATTAAATCATTTAAATTGTACATACTAATTCCAAAAACGGTAACGGCTCTACATCATTCAGTTCTTCCTCTTCAAACTTGCCTCTGAAATGATGAAACTTTATGCCGTTAAGGAGTATATTTTAGATTTTTCTAAATTTCCGCAGAGATGGAACTATGTTTAGTAATTGCGCCAGTTCCATGAAACTGACAAAAACGAACCCGCAGAGAAATTCCTTGACAATCTTTGTGCACGATGGCTTACTCCCGCTACTTTCATCGCTTTCTTCTAACGCTGGAGTGGACACAAGTAATCTCGTAGTGGAACTCATGGTGCATCACTAAAATAAGCTGATAATATATTCTTTAGTCGAACGTTTATGATGAATAAAAATAGCTAACGCGTATAATACAAATGAATTGAGGAACCAGTGTGAATGAACATGGAATTTTGTGGAGTTGGAAACATGCCAACCAAAAGTCCAGGCGATGACTCTTAAGAATGCACTTCGGAGGAAGCCGCTGACTACAAATGTGGCACTGTTTTGCTCTCATTAGACTACAAAACGGATGGAAAATAGAGAGAAGAGAGAGGCGAGGGAGGTAGATTGGAGAAGGAGAAGAGACAGAGGAAGGAATACTAGAAAAGGCAATTGAAATGCAAGAGAGTGCAAGATGCGTGAGGTTTTTGTAGATAATGCACACGCATAAGAAAGAGAGGAGTGGAGGGGAAGAAGGGAGTTGTGAGAGAGGAGAGAACTAGGCGGTCATAGGGCGTTCGCACACGATTGTGCAATGGTTGAGGGGGCTTCGCGGCCAGGAGTTCAATTGAACAAGTAGAAAGGTGTTATGAGCGCTACGCTATGGACATTTGCCAGATAGTGGTGAAATCGACAGATCCGCCTTAAATGCCCGGCTCAAATATCAATTTCACCTTCATGGGGCAAATGTACATGGCACGCTCCTCTTAAACCCGTTCAATTGAACATTCTTCAACGTTGACACTTATTCATTCTTTGCTCATCCCATCCGGAAGTGATAAATAATAAGCAAAAAGGAAAAAAATAATATGGTTTCTTTCCCCGAAATAATGGAAAAAGGAGAAACATAAGCAATCAATGAAGATAGGAAGCTGAATGTGTAATTGATGATTGATGTTCTATATTTATCCGGAATCTACCTTTGGCCCCTTGCATGCCAACCTGTTCACTAGAAAATTTTAATTAAGAATGTTTTTATCGCTTTTAGATTATCAACAACAACAATGATAACAATTGAAGTCATAGATGAAATTGCGAAAACAGAGATTGTTCTCGAACCAGAAGGTCAAAAATATATATAAGATTACAACAGTTTTTGCTCCTTAACAAGAGCAGCGTATTTTCTATTCATCTTCATGAGTTCTTCATGATTTCCTCTTTCGACGATCTTTCCCCATTCCACATAGCAGATCTCATCTGAAGTATTTCTTCCCTTCTCTTCTATAGTATCCTCCACTCACCACAATGTCTTACAGTATCCAATCGATGGGCGATCACCACACTTGTCCTTCCCTTGGCTGATTCCTCCAATGCCATCTTGACTGCCTGAATAGTCCCTTCCCCTCCATTCCAAGTCCCTTCCCCACCCTCTGACTGTGACTGTCCAATGCACTCGTCGCCTCATCCAACACCACCACCTTCGGTCTTCTAACGAGGGCTCGTGCGATGGCAACTCGTTGTTTTTGACCTCCGGAGAGCGACCGACCCTTCTCGCCGACTTGGGTGTCATAACCCTAATTTCTCAAGTTTGCAGATAAAACTGAACAATGCAATACCTCTGGGAAGGATTCTATGAACTCGGCTGCGTTGGAGAGTTTGCATGCTTGGCGCACATCGTCCAGTGTAACATCTGTAAAAATTCATTTATTGATATCAATTTTTCGTTGCCATCTTCAAATCAAATGTTACTATGAAGTCGCAGCAGTATCGACAGGTAGCAGATCATTGAGTACGAAATTTTCACCTTCACATCCAAAGCGAATGTTCTCTTCGATAGTTCCTCTAAACAGCACAGGTTCCTGAGAGACCAGTGCCACATTGCAACGAAGATGGTGAAGAGATACGGTGGACAAGTTAGTGTTGTCGAGCGCCTTTAATTCATTCTTATATTTATGCGCCATTGGATGGGTAGCTCACGATGTAGCCTTCATTAGGCTCGTAGAACCTCTCCAGAAGGTTCACAATAGTGCTCTTGCCTCCTCCTGATGGTCCAACCAGTGCTACTGATCTTCCTAAAACAACGACCTCTATACGGTCGCAAAGAGGCCAAGTACCTCTCTCCACATCGAATGATATTTCATCTGCTACCGGGTTATTTGGACGTGAGGGATAGGCGAATGAGACTCCCTTCGCTTGAATTGAACCAAGAATTTCCTGGAATAGTTGGTTCGTCAAAGACACGGATATTTTATTGCTTACCGGCTTGTCTCCCTGGTGTATGTCCATTTCGTTCGGTTCCACAAGTGCAAACAGTCTCTTGGATGCCGTGACCGCTGCTATGATGTCGTCGAAGGAGTCCAGGATCATGATCGAGAATGCCACGCTCGACACGCAGATCTAAAGGTAAGATGCATTATTTGTCCTCAAAGTTACAAATTGCTTCAGTAAGTAGGCATGCTGTTTAGTAGAACTGAACAGTGGTCTTAAAATACCTCGGAAGCAAACTGTTCCTCCACTGTAACTACTCCCAAGTAGACGTAGTAACCACCGATAGCTGAAAGAACGAGAATTTACTTTCAATCGTGATGGCTTCACCTGCTGCCAAACAGTAAGTGCAGTAGAAGAACGACTGCGATACTCCATAAACTATTCCTCGTACGACAGTCCTCTGAAGTTTGCCAGGTAGCTGAGTTGTGCAGAGATGGCATTACCTTTCTCAGTGGCGCATGACAGTTTTGCTGAATCTGTGCGAATCTGTTCGTGAAGAACTTCTCCACAGTTAGCAGTTGGATTGCTCGTGCGTTTGTTAGGATTTCAAGGGCTGCCTGGAAACTTTCTTGGATGATATTGCCATGTCATGCATTGCTGACCTCTCCACTGGTGTCCATTTCATCATACTGTTCATTAGCCCGCTGACTTCTGATCTGGAGGACGTAGAAGATGGCTATGTACAGTATTCCAGTCACTATGCACATCTAAAACATATTTGTGTTCTGGTCGCATGACTTGAGAGACATTGATTCGGACCACTAAGTGCATCCTCTTCCCTAACTCATTTTCGAGCGGTTTTCCCTCGCAGATGATAGCTCAGCATGAGTAACCATTTAAGTAATGCACTTTGAAGGTCAATACACGTCTCTATTAGAGTTGACAGTTAGTATGCGAGATTGGTTATGTCTCACGAATGCTATAACTATCCAGGTATATGATACGTGAAAGATGACCAAATTAACATACAGACTGCCAATCATAGTCTCAACTTACGATTCCATTGGGAACGGAGAAGATGAAACAGAGTATCGTGAGCAGTGTGCAAGTTGTGATATTCTCATATAGGAATGTGAAGCGGTGATCGCATGCCTGAACCATTATTATGGTGATCATGCAATTTCAGAAAGAGAACATACTCCTGCAACCATTGGAGCCTGCTGGGCGAGGATAACCGAAACGGCCGAAGTCGACGTCTCCTTTCGGTCGAAGTATGCCATGGGACGATGCAGGATGGACTTGAGACACTTTATTCGCAACTTGGCCAAGATGCTCTCCGATCCCCATGCTGCGATGAAGTTCTGCAAAGGTAGACTATAAATGCAAAGAAGCTATTATGGAAACCATAAGCGTTAGAATATCGTCTTCAAATGCTTCTTTCGTTCATGAAAACATACAGAAAAAGTGAGAACGACTCCGACGAAGATACCGAGTCCTATGAAACATGGCATGGTCCAGCTGAGTAGGTTATAGTAATGTTCGGTCGACGAATCAGATCGGATTAGATTGAAGACGAAGTACATCAGTATCTGAAAATCAATACTTCTCGGAATGAAATGATTGATTGATCTTGAATCTTGATTCCTGAATCTGATTGACACAACTTCTTCAGAAAACCATTGTGCTACTCTAATATTGAGCAGTTGACCACTGACCGTCCAAATGAAGAACTCCGTCCCCATTGGGATTGACGTAGCAATCTGCCAACCGATCTTGTGCCTGTCGATAGAGAGAATTGCGAGGATCCCTCCTTGACTGGTTGGGAAGGTCAGGTCCACTGTCTAAATCAATAGCTGTTATTGAGCCACCATAGTTTTGCAGTAGACCTGCAATGAAGACTCTTCCGATGATGAGGACTCGTCATCCTCTTTTTTAACAATATCATCGATGCTAGGCTTATTGTCTTCAGTATGAGAGTCTCGGCTGAAAGTTATGGACTTGTGAACACATTCTAATATGGTTTCATGCCTTTCGCGGCTCTTCCTCGGCAACCTAACAATGTGCTTAGCCACTTCTTCATGGTCTTGAATCCTCACCAGCTCTGCGAACACTCCATCTTCCCTGTTGGATAGCTCTTTGTAGGCTTAACATATGAAAAATGAATCAGCCAAGACGAACTGAACTCACATCCTTCCTCAATCACTGTTCCTTCATTTATGACGATGATTCTGTTTACGCTTCTGATGGTGCTCAGTCTATGAGCCACAACTACCGTTGTCCTGCCAGCACAGGCCTTGTTTAGTGCGGTCTGAAGCTCTTATTTTTCGAAGAAAAAAAACGTATATTGCTGCCGGGTAACACGATTGAGTTTTGCACATTTCCGAGCAATGCCGAGGAGCAATTGTACTACTATAAATACCTGAACAACTCTCTCCGAGTGTGTGTCCAGAGCACTGGTGGCTTCATCGAGGAGCAGTATCCGGGGATTAGTCACGATGGCTCGAGCAATGGCAATCCTTTGCTTCTGTCCACCAGACAGAGTCAACTCGGACGATCCAACCATGGTGTCATAGCCCTAAAAAGCAAATAGTTTTGACTTCTAAAAGAACTCAAATCTGCAGCCAGGCATTCTACTTATATGCTTGATGACAATCCGTATGGAACATTCAACTTATCATTGGATGTAGGGGATTGGGAAGAAGTGCCCTATTGCTCTACATCCTCAGCTCATGACGACCCATATGTTGCGCTCACCTTCTCCAGATTCATAATGAAGCCATGAGCATTTGCAGTTCTGGCGGCTTCAAGAATCTGCTCCTCCGTGACATTTCTGCCCATTTGAATATTCTCTCGTATGGAGCAGTTGAAGACAACTGGATCTTGAGAAACCAGGCCGATCATCTCAAGAGATATTTCATTTATTGATTATTGTCGATATTAATGTTTTACCTGTCGTAGTTTTCTGAGGTTGAATGTATTGATGGGATGTGCTCCAATTCTAACTGCTCCTTCATTGCACTCGATTAGTCGAGTGATTAATCCAATCTAAATAATTCAAACTGCCGGGATCCTAACAAGGGTAAAACTGACCGAGGTGCTCTTTCCGCACCCGCTTTTGCCAACAAGCGCAACAGTCTCTCCCTCCTTGACCGACCAGGACAGTCCTTGTAATATCTTGCCTTGCCTGAATTGCAATGATTTTGGGTTGAATATAAATGGACTGTCACCTGGTTGGGTACGAAAAGTGCACGTTCTCAAATGAAATCGAGCAGCTTCCTTCCGTTGGATCACAACCGGATTCATCATCGAGGGGAATGGCCGACTCCTGATATATGAGGGTTTTTCAACGGATTTCATTCTTCAGGAATACGTTATTCCGGAATCCAACAACGATCGCTTCGCCGATCGGATAACACTTTCTTATTTATAATCTTACTCGATCAATGGTAGCGTATATCAATGCAGCCGAGATCCTTGCCTTCAGAATCGACGTGAAGTGTGGAGTGAATTCAGCTGAAGTCATAAACGTAAGTCATAAGTTCATTATTCTTATTTCACCTAAAATAGTAGCAGCGTACATGAGCGAATTGGTCACTGCGAATATGTCTCCGGCGTTGGCAACCCACCCACCGTGATAGCCAACCACTCCATACCACAACCCGATACACTGGAAGGCGTAGATGAAGAACACATAGATACCCTGAATTATACATTTATATTTTGCTTCCCTTTTGTCCAAACCTCAAACAGTCCGCTCCAGAAGCCTACTCTAGCAGCATTTTGAATGCTTCTCTCTAGGATTTTTGTGAACTTCTAAATAAAACTCTCAGTAAACATTTTATTGTTAATTTTTTCTACCGAAATCATCGCTTTCTGTCCATTGCATGCGGCTACAGTCTTGATGTTGGTTATGCATTCCTCGGCAACACCGTTTGCTTCCTCTATGCATTTCAAACCGAGAGCGATGGGCTTTGCGATGACCTGAAAGAGATTGTTGCGCGCGGCCCTCGTCTAGGAAGTTGTTAGTGTACTGGGGGAAGCAGAGGTGGAACAGTTCTGACAGATTTCCCGTCTTTAGTATTATTCAAGTATGAATGAATTTACAATGACTAGAGAAAGTATGCAAAAATATGCAAGCTGCTCACATTAGTTGCAATGAACGCAAGGAGTCCGGAAAGTGGACACAGCGTAAACATGATCAGCGTTATTCTCCACTCTATTAAGAAGGAGCCAGCTATGGCAAAAACTAGGGTTGCCGTCGATCTGAAATATCATATGATATTAACAAAGAGGAAATTTCTTCACTACCTTATGAACAAGCCGATCTTGCCGCCTATTCCATCTCGAATGCGGTCAATGTTACTAAATGATCTATATTGATGGAAAACGTTTATAGAGTTACTCATTCAACTGGCCTGACATCTTGCCAGCGCTGATGTTGTCGAGGAATCCGGTGTCTTGCTTGAGCACTGACTTCAGAAACTCTCTGAATGGAGTGGCTGTGTACGATAAGGACACAATGATAAGTAGTAGGCAACTTGAGCGAAAATCAGTGCTTAGTTTAGCAAAAATTGTCCCCCTTCACAATTATTGTTTCATTCTTTTCATTTCATTATTTTCATTACGTTCACCAGATGAATTTTAATATTCCGGACATCAAAAAGCACAAGTACTCACTGTCTCACTTTCTTAACGGTCTGTTCACTGACCCAGGCCAGTAGATATCTCTGCAATATATCATTCTCTTCCCATCTGAGCTTGTACTTACCTCAATAGTTGCAAAGACGAAAACGAGTGCACCAATACCAATAAGTACAACAGCATAAGACAGGAGTGTACGGAAGAAAGCATCATTCCCGATTGGCTAAACATTAAAAATGAGAATGATTCAAATTTCACAAAATTCAAGAATTCATTACCTCTTTAGTAGTAACGTAGAGCGTCGCGATGCGACCAGTGGTGAAATTGAGAAAGGGTTGAAGAGATCCTTCAACTACAGCACACAAGCAACCGATGAGAAGCAGGAATTTATCTCGACGACTCGTGAAACGAAACTGAAGCATATCATAAATCTTATCATAAATCTTGCGCAAGATAGTAATATAAAATTGAAATAGCACTAACCAGTTCCACAAACGGCAACGGCTCCGCATCATTCAGTTCTTCTTCTTCGAAGCGGCCTCTATAACGAACAAATTTTATTTTGTTGGTTTGAGCCAGCTAACTGTGATTTCTTCAATTTGTGATATTTTAATGGTTGTATATGTTCTGTAAAGCTAACAAACACCGAACCCGCCTAGAAGTTCCTTGATTCTTTTTGTCCAGGGCGGTTTACTCCCGCCGCCTTCATCGTTTTCTTCTAGCGATGGTGTAGACATAACTAATCGCGTAGGAGAACTCATTGTACATCACTGAAGTAACCGAATAAATAATGCAATAAATAGTTTGAATATTTGTACTCGTTACAAGTTAATGATGTAGACAACACTACCAAATTACAACTCCATCAAAGATAAGTGCAATGAGGAACCTTTGCGCATAGACCTACAGTGGTATGAACGTAAGAAATTCTTAAGCGAATGAAAACGCAATGGCGCTTAGAAATGAGTTAAGGAGGAATCATTGGACTTCAAATAGCACTACATGGTACTCATTTCACTACAAAACGAAGAGAAAGCACAGAGAAAAGCGTGCCTAGGAGCGAAGAGTGGAGGAGAGATTGGAAAGAGAGGAAAAGAGGGGGAGAAGGGTGTTGATAGAGAAGAGAGTCGAGGCGGGCACAGAGCGTTCGCACAAGATTGCGCAATGGCTCCAGGGGCTGCGCGGCCAGAAGTTCAATTGAACAATTAGAAAGATGAAAAACATAAGTACCATCGGACATTTGCGCCATCGTGGTGAAATAGCCAGATGTCAGTACACGGCTCAAGCGTTAATTTCACAATTATGGTGCAAACATCCAAGGCGCTCTTGTCATCCACTCGTTCATTTGAATAAATAACATTTCTCAGCGTTATGACATTCATTCAGCCTTTGCATATGCCGGAAATGACGTGTTCAATCAAGCAAATGATGCGGTCATGTTGTCCGATATTGTGCAATGCAGATAAACCCATTTCCCTCACCCTTGCATTAAACGTGTCCTATAAATAAATAAATAAATAAATAAATCGTGCACGATGCGATGAAGCTGATAGCTCCATGATAGCTGAACGTGCACATTAAGACGCATTAATATTTCAACTCAAGCTAGGGCGGAACCGGGTGGAAAACTTCCGAATTAAATTCTGATTTTTTTCCTGGAAGTAGGTATGGGCAGCCCAATCAACGTCACGTCTCGATTCGGTCTGAAAAAATTTCGCAATCCTTTTACAGATGAATTTCGTCATGATTTTCGATCGATCATAACTCGCTTCAATCTCATCGTAGAGGGCTGGGAAAGCACTCATTCTGCAGCAAATTTTTTACTTTTCATTTTATCGTTCGTGGTGCAAGGCCGTATCTCTAACGGCAACTGAGATAATGGGAAATAATGCCTGTTGGCCTCGAAAAATCGGCATTTTAAAAAATTTAAAAAAATACCCTAGCTGGATTTTTGTCATATGGAAGCCGAGGCAATTCTACGTAACATATATTTTTTAGAAAAAAAATAAAAATCCTTTTTTTTAGAAAATTGAGGTCAAAGTTGTCTGACCACCCCAATTTTTAGAGCAGATCTGGATTAATCCAGCGAAATTTGGCGCTCTTCGCAAGCGTATTTGTAAGACCTAGTTTTTCTTCTCTACCCGATGCAGGGTGTTGACAGTGCTATATGACAACTGGATCCCCAGGTGGTCATTTTTCGAACCATGTACACCAGTTCATGGTACGACGGGATATGGATTTTCTGCTGCGAATGAACAACAATAACTCGCATCAAACTCATCCTAGAGGGCTGGCAAAGTGCTCATTCTGCAGGAATTTTTCTGCTGATCATTTCACTCTCCGGGGTGCATGACCGTATCTGTAACGGCAACATAGATAATACAGGTCGGCCGCGAATAATCGGCACGTTCATCAATTTTAAAATTTTTCACCAAGGTAGGCAACCCGGCATATGAAAGCCCGAGCAATTCTACGTAACATATATTTTTTAGAAAAAAAATCGTCATTACGTTTTTTTGAGAAATTGAGGTCAATGTTGCCAAGTCACCCCAATTTTGGGAGTAGATCTGGCTTATTCCAGCGAAACTTGGTGCTCTTCGAAAGCGTAGGTGCACGGCCTAGTTTTTCTTGCTCTACCCGATGCAGGGTGTTGACAGTGCTATATGACACTTTGAGCCCCGGGACTTCATTTTTCGCACTTCGAACCATGAACCCGGGGTCATGGTGTACAAAAGGTAGACCTCTGGTCTCCTGATGTATAGACACAGTTCCAATAAACAATCAAGTTTATCAAATGACAGAGGACAATTCTGCGCTCACGCGCTCGTTCCTCTCTCTTAGCAACAAGTCAATAGTAAAGGGGGAAGTGAGGGGGAGGACGAGTGGGGCGGAGCCCAACGAGTAAAAGAGAACTTAGAGACAACAAGAAAAACACAATGCTTATGAAACGGACATTACTATTACAACAACTTGTCTATCAATTGAAATGATGAAATTGACACTGGGACCAAGCAAGGAACACGAGTGAATAACAATTAGATAAAAACAATCTCAACATTTGAAGGGGAATTGGTTCAGGACAAGACTTCGGGACAGATGAGCTCACTGTGGTTCTTTTCACAGACCTTGCATGCGGTACCTCTACACTCTGCGTCTCCTTTGTGCCTGAAACAGATGGCACAGATGCCTTTCTGTCTCGCCAACTGTTCTCGAAGACTGATCGTACTCAGTCTTCTCAGCTGAGCTACTGCTTGTTTCACAAGCACTCTCAGGGCAGGATAGGATTGCTTGTTCAGGTTCATTTCATGAAAGATCTCTTCCATGAGGGACTTTACGTTGTTCTTGACTCCAGAATAGAACTCCCTTTCTACTGTCTTGAGGGTCTTGACAACGAGGTCGTTTTCCGAGATCTGCTTGCGGGCGGTCGGCCGACTTCTGCAAGGTGTTCGTAAGGAAATGATCAGCTATCAAATCTCCCGACAAAAACTCACCCTGGCAGGAGTACGGACACGCAAGCCGTCAACGGTCTCTTCAGTCGACACCTCATTGTTAGACACGGGTGGGGTGACAGTGGGTCTTGGCGAGACGTTGTCCACATGTTTCTGTGCATGACTAGTCACGAGTAGGTTGGAAAATAAATTTCACCTGGAAGCCGGAGAATTTCCTCTGGAAGTCTTCCTTGGTCTCGGCAGACCTCTTGCCAGTCGTTTCATCGGACTCGCCACCCTCTACAGAGTCGTCATCCGACGGGGGAGCTGTCTGTCTAAGCAAGTCCTCTTCCATTTCCTCTTCTGTGCGGAACTTTGGCTGCATGGCCTGTAATGGTTCACGTCACGATTGGGAATACGGAGAACCGCGCAAGCACTCGGTGATTGGCGTCCACCTCACAATGAACTCGTCGATCAAGATTCAAAGTTGCCATCACTGACAATATGGAGAAAGACCGTTTCATGACAGTCGGCAAAAGAAACTGACTCTAGTGAGAGGAATAGATAAAAAGGGGGAAAGGAAGACACTCCGACTGATCGGCCGGTCAGTGCTTCTGTGAAAGGAAAGAAATGGTGGACAAAGGGGGAAAGTACATGAGTGGAAGGTGTGACGGGGAGAGAAGGGAGTCTAAAGAGAGGAAGAAATGAATAGGAAGGACTGTGCTGGCCGAAAAAGAGATACAACATGAACCTACTGACAACTGTAACTATAAGGGATTACAATTATAAAGATGCAAATGAAGAATTGGAGTCGGGCTCAGCTACATTCTTCTTTCTTCGCTCATCAGAGCTCTTTCGAGGGGTCCGTTGGATAAGACCCTCTCCTTCTTCTTCTTATCGTGCTCATGGCACTCGAGAAACATCTTGCAACTATTGCTGGCATAATGGGCAAGAGGCAAATGACAGTGAATGCCATCAGTGCACAAGCAACAATCGTCACGGAAAGTGTTGCCAGCCAATAGTGCGTCAGTACTTCAGTCATGTGCCAAAAATCTGGCATTGTGAACTCTGTACTATTCCACTTCAGGGACTGTATTCTCGACATGTCTGCGTGCAACAGAGGACCAACATACTTCAGTACTCCGTGGACCTCGACTGCCTTGCCACAGGACACTTCGCAGAGATCATTGGCTGCTGCCGTATCAAAGTGTAACAGTCTTTCTGTTCGAGTGCCTTCTGGTGTACAAGGGAGTGAGAAGCTGTTCTTGCTACAAGTGACAATTGCTTGTCCTTCATTGTCTGCTTGACAGGTGAAGGTGGTCTTCGCCCCTCTCAAACATCCATAACAACCAGAAAGTGGTTCAGCTTCCACGACACACTTGATCTGATCTACCTTGAGTGAGTCGATATTCCACTCGTCGGTGTCTACAGATATTGCGATCTCAGTGGAGACAGTTTGCTTCAAAGATGCAGTCACCTGTTCTCCCAATGAGTATAGTCTCAATTCTGGTGTGTTGAGCGGAAGTGTATCTGGCAGTGAGTACAATGCACTTAGATTCATCTGCTTGCAGTCACATAATATCTCCTCATTCTCTGCTGGTGTGCATACACACTTCTCCAGGATCTGGCAGTCGTGCTTAGTGGCCGCTTCTCTTGAGCGACACACAGACACTGGATCTTGTAACTCGTCCATGTTCGTCTGATAGAAGGTTGTTGTTCAACAGAGGGAGTGCAGTCACAGCAAAATTCGTCAATGTGAGGGAGAACTCATCGATTGTCTTGAGCACATTTGGTCTTAGTGTCAGATTGGTCGAACGACTGATGTTTCCCACTTGAATGGTCATGTTCAGCATCACTGCTGGTCTCCAGATTGGGCAACGGAATGATGAGAACACCTCTTCGTCTCTCGGTTCACCATATATTCTGTAGAACAAACACCCGCTGCTGGGGAAGAAGCAATCGCATCCTACACCTCCACAGCTGGCACGACAGTGTGTGTGGCCAGGGAACTGATTCGCCACGTCCAGTTCGGGCACAAGGGAGGTGGAGTTGTATGGTTGGCACTTCTCCACACCACAACTTCCCGTCCTGGGACATCTCTTAGCCGATTGGACGCGTACCTCCACATCACGGTGGAACGCGATTGTCTCGCTCTGGCATTCGAGCCTCGCTTCGTTCATTCGAATCGTGAACTGTCCAATGGGCTTTCTTCCATGGGCGATCTTCGTGCATACTTCCTTACTCAGTGGGTTGATTTTCATCATGATATTTTCCACTATTCTGCAGGAATCGTTGGTGTCGCAGATGGATTGCAAACTGGCTACGTCAATCACTTATTGACATGCCTGTGTTGATTCCATTAGACTGCACATTGCCACGATCACGATCATGTACGGTACTCTCTTGTCCTTCGGTCTGTGCGCTGACTCAGCGTCACCTCTTCCCCGAGGGAGAAGAGTGCGAAAGCACCTGAATACAGAACATACGCATTCTAATGCCTTTCTCACTGTTCTGCGTGCATAGTGGGCACAACAGAAGCAGGGGGCACTTAGAACAACCGGTTGACAACATGTTGCGTAAATGATCATAGCGAGTACGTACATCAGGATTCCCATAGTTGTGATTGCACCATAAGGATGACATTCAGGGTTCCACAGTACCTCGAGACAAACTGTGCACTTCAGTTGTTCACAGAAATCAGTCGCATCACAGTAGCGAACTATCTCATTCACCTTCTTGTTCAACGTGAACTTGACCCACACAGTGTGGTCATGCAGCGTTATTCCTGGTGAAAACTGGAAAGTCTCATTGCATGAATCTTCTGTAGGACTCATCTCGTAGCATTCACTCTCGCCACATAGTAGATATGGGGGGAATGTTCTTCCATGAATGAATACTGCACCACTTGGAATACACTGAATTCCCACTTGGTGTGCGGATGAGCCTACGAACAGACCACAAAGGATGGTGAACATTATGGAGATGTTGATGAATCGCCATGGAAGACCAACACCACCAAGGAAGGGCCGGTTTGGATAAGACCATCTCATGCGATCCACACGTGTCTCCATCTCTTCGTCCGTGTATACAGCGAAACAAGTAGGTACCAATGGCAACCTTCCTGCTCTTTTTCTCAGATCGAGGGAATCACCATCTTTTGGCTTCTCGTCTTCATCGTCACTCCATCTCATCCTGGCAAGCTTTTCAGCAGCTTCCTTAGCCGCTCTCCTCTGGGGTCTGGTGGTGTGCACCTTAGGCTCATCAGGAGGCATGGGCGGAAGAGTCTCACGACCAGTATTAGTTGGATACTCTGCATCCGCACTAATCAATTCCAGAGGTACGAGCTTGTTCAGGGAACGCTCGATTTCTCGTTCTGCAGAAGACAGGAGTATGGCGTCACGCTCATTCACCTTCAGCACTTTAGCAAGTTTCCAGGAGCCGCGCGGTTGATTGTCATCAACCACAATCACGATCTCACCCGGAATCGGGTTGGTGTACTTGCCACATCCAAGATTCGAGCGTCTCAGTGGGTGTAACTTGCCATGTTCTCTCAGTTGAATGATGTATTGAGCACGGAAGACCTCCCAGAATTTCTGAATCACGACTTCAGACTCACGGAAGCGCTTCAGAAGTGCTTCTCTCGTGGCTGAATATGCCCCAGATGGGAAGAAATCTGCGTCTTCCAACTCAGTCAAGGTAGAACCCTCTGCTGGCATGGACAACTTCACTCTTGCTGAGAAGAAATCCACTGGTCTCAGGACCGGGAGTTCCAAGGAGTCCCTCAATTCCGAGGACACATGTGTCAGAGGTCTCGAGTTCAGGATGGCTTCTACTTTCGACATCTGAGTGGTCAATTCTATGAAGGTAAGTACTCTCTTGCCAACTGATGCATAGAAAGCCTTCTTCACAGAGCCCACGAGTCTCTCAATGAAACCGTTCTGCCAACTGGCATATGC
>JACMIF010002889.1:0-16279 GCA_014805445.1 Diplogasteroides magnus
ATTTCCGTACTAATTCGTGTTGGGAACCGAATTGTGTTTTCGGGTTTTTAAAACTGTAATTGGGTTACGAATTACGACAAATTTGCCATTTTTAAACCCACCCCCCCCCCCCCATTATTTTGGCCATACACACCACACGAAAATAGCTCGCACGGTTTCGAAATGGCACAAGACGAAAACAATGCCCAGAGTCTTTCTTTGCAACGTAATAGAATTGGTCAGTAAGCCGTGGGCGAAAAAGGAAACGGAACAGAAGCTATGAATACCAGACAATTTTGACCAGGTCAACTGTCTTATATAATTGTCATTGACAGCAATGTCAGTCATATAAGACCGTTTATTTGATTTTTCGGATGAAATTTGGACTCACTATTGTTATTACTCTTTTCATCGAAAAAACAAAATAAACCATCTTATGATTGCCCTCGTATTAGTTTCACTCCATAAAAACATTGTGGAATACGGAAATCATTATTTCACGTGTCTCTTGCTGCTTGTTACGTTGGCTATATGTACGAGTTTATTGTTAATCTAAACTGACTCGAAATTTTGCCGCTTGAAACCCATTTAAAATCTGCAAGGCGTTAGAACACTCTTCCCTTTTCTCCTTTGTTTTGTTGTGTTGCAAGCAGCCAACGCGGCTGGAATTTAATAGCCCTCCTAATCCGATTGAGGAAAGGGGGATAAATAGGAAGCGTGCTTGTTTAGCTGCTGCGAGTCGCATTCGTTCATTGTACATTGTTCCCATCTGCAAGACACTAATCCTAGCCGTCGCTGATGTCTTCATCTGCCCTCGGGCCTCGAAAAAATTGCTTCTTGGGCGGCGGGAGAGACGCCAAAATCGCCATTGCTTAACGTTTTATTCCGTGGAATGCAGGAAAATCCCCGCGTTTCATCGTTGCCTTTTTTCATTTGAATATTCACCAACTACCTACATGCCATTCCAGCATGCGAGTAAAACTTACGGGTCAATAACGAAAGTCAAAAAAATCGAAAATAATTCCGATGTATAGTGTGTTTATACAATGAACAGAGGGCAGAAAGTCATTGATTCTGAACTCTGCGATTAGACTTGATAGCTGATGTGAAACATAAAAATGGGCATTCTGTATGTACATATGTGTGATAGACATCTTAAATCGAATCACGAAGTGCATTCCATTTCTCCAATTCATTGTCGGGCTGTTGTCTCTCGAAGCATATAGATTAGGGTTTCTAAATCGGTATTCAAATTCATTTCTGATTCTTCCATTCTCCAGGGAAGAAGGGAAGTGCCTACGAGAGATAGACAACTACTCCGCGGAGAATGGAAGAATCTGAAATAAATTTGAATACCGACTTAGAAACCCTAATATAGATAACCACTCTACAATGAATTAGAGAAACGCAATGCACTTCGTATGGAGATTCGCGATGTCAAATGTGGGTAAAAATATGCAAAAAGCAACCAACCGGGCATGGAGTTTATTAATGAAGTTGATGTGAAACGCTTTTCGCCCCAGGTAACAGCATAGCATTCTACGACAATAATTACTTCGCCATCATTGTTGCGCAATTGTCCATGTCACCGAATTTTGTCCTTTTTTTCGATGGATAAGGATTCTGAAACCGAGCTCCGATATTTCGAGCAGTCCGTCCCTTTCCTCCTGATAAGACTCATTATCGCGTGCTGTGCCATGACAGGTGAATGAGTCCCACAACGAGATTCAAGATTACGGTAGCGAATTCTAAAACTTCAGGGAACTCCATCATCACCACCACAATTCTGCGATCGCGAAATCTGTGTGCTAGACCGTACAATATTCTCATAATGCAATTGGCTGCTTCGGACGCGAAAATCGGTAATCTCATTGTATATTTTATGTTTATAAATTACGATTTTTCGGTCAGAGACCATAAATTCTTTTGTTCTTTAATTAGTGTTTGATTGAACCTAGAGAATTTATCATTTCACTGGAACACACATGTTTCAGGCATTGGACTGCTGATCCGCGTGATTTCCACAACCTTCCAAAGGCTAAATCAGTCCCATAACCTTACACAGGCAATGTTTTAGAAAGTTTTTTCAATAAAGAATTGGATACCGTACCTTAAACTTTCCCGCGTTGTAAATAATCAGAGAAAGGTCAGAAAGGCGTGCGACTTCCTATCAGATGGATACAAATCGAACTGCGCTTCCAGTTTTGAAACGAAAATGTTCGTGGCACAGCTCCTTTAATGGGCAATGCATGTTCATTCGGGCACATTGCGCCTAAAGTAGTTAATTAAAATGGTCATTTAGCAATGATCACTTAGCATTTCCTTAAAATTTTTGGACTTTGCAATCTCTACTACGAAAGGATTATTGAGGTGTATTGCGTCTCCATTGCCTCAATATCCGTCTTCGGCATGCAGTTCAGTGAGTTGACTGTCCTGTTAATTGCTGTGGTTAGGATGGTCGCGATACGACAGCCGGTAAAGTATCAGAAGAAGGTGAACGGTGTTAAAATACGTCAACGATCATTAGAAGATACAATGACGTACTGCATTTGCAGAGATATCGTATCAAAGCAATTCCTCATTATTGGGATCATGAAGACTAGATATCGCGGGTGATCAGACATTTTGGAACAGCCGTTTTGGAACAGCGCATTTTGGAACTCAACCCAGCTTTTATCATAAAATGCATTGATCATTACAAATTCAATACCAGATCGGGTTCCGAAAGGTCCCTATACCAATATGTCCGGTTCCAAGTTATCCAATTCCAAGACGGAGGTCCGAAAATGGCTGACCACCATCTCGAGATCCCATCTGTCGCAAGAATGCTATTCAGGACTCCTGGTATCCTGTCCATTGCTTCATCGCCTGCGCGTTGATAGCGGGAGTGGGAGTGGGGTTACTGTATATAGCGGCGGATCTGGACCGAGCTAGCTCTGTAACAATTTACATTATTTTTTGCATTATTTAACTAACATAAAAACTTGCCAGATGCAAAGGCGTAACAAGACAAAACGGATCAAATGATTCTTGTTTATAAGCTATATAAAAGTAGCGCAAATTTATTCCAGGTCTGCACTCTCACCGTATCTGAATATCGAGGCTACACTGCTTTCTGGACTGCATTCATTACTCTGTGCTTCTCGTCCATATTTGGTAAGAACCTCAAACTAAATCTTTAAACAGACTATAAAAATAGTATTAAAAACTCGCTTTTCTAAGGTTTGTACGGCTATACGGCGACTCTCGTCCACAACAAGACGATAAAGGTTAATCTCACTTTAGAATGCAAATTTCGTTTTTCAATTAGTTCATTGATCAAGAGACTGTTCCAAAACCAGCTGCATTAAGGTTTCTAAATCAGTAGTAAAGTGCAATTATCAATCGTCTAATCCGTCACGCGGAGATTGGAAGAACGAGAAATGCACTTTACTACTGATTTAGACACCGTATTCTGCATATCAAGTGAAAGTGAGACATGTGCCACTTTAATTTGAAATTAATTATAATTATTAAATTCGCTTCCATTAGCATATTTAACGATATCATAGCTATTGAAAGGTTCGGCAATGTGATTCCGCGCACGCAATGGTGAAGAAATTAACACTTGGGAAGCAATCTTTACCTATTAATATCGTCGCATCTTATTATCTTTGCATATTAAGAGACCCTGTCGCATCATTTATGACGGGGTTCCAATTATTTACCTTGATTCTAGATGGAGTGTTCCCACGAGAAGAAGGTCTTCATGACAATTGCCGCTGTTTTAACCTCCAATTTTATCTGTTATATTTGCCCTAATATCGGTCTACTAATCGGGCTGCTGTTTCGCGTGAGTATTTTTCTCAAGTGTTGATTGGATTATTTGTAATGGTATCGAATGGACTTTAATGGTACAATGAATTTAATAAACATGGGAGGCAAACGTAGGGTGAGCCATATGTTCTTGTGCAATTTTTTTGGAAATTTTATTCAACAACAAGTATATTTAGCGATATCTCGAATACTATCGATTTTTGACTATATGTGTAAAGAAGTTTTCTGCTCAGAATTTGTGCTCTGTCATCTGAGTCTAACATCAAAAATCGTGACAAGGTCCCTTTAAAAATAATAGATTTTTTTTATATCAGTGAAGCATGGATGTTTGTGCTTTTCATGTATTCACAAAATATGGGAGCGATCTAAAAAATACTTGGTGTTCAGGCAGATAGCGCGGTGATATCGCATATTGTTCTCATATACGGATTCGCATCGGGCATCAATGCAGCCACAAATATTCTACTTTATGGACGAGCAGACTGTTTTACTTATTTTTCTGTTATATCAACCCATTCAAGTCAACTTGCGAGCCATCTAAAACAATTTAGATTTTTTTACAAACAATTTCATTTTGCTTTCAGAAGTACGACGAACTGCGTGTTGCTATGCTGAAGCTCTTAAGAATACAAACTACGAGAGAGAAGCGACCTTCTAAGTACAATTTGCATAATGAGAATGCTTCGTGAGAAAAATAAACACGTGCAATTGTGATCAAATTGACCTAAACGCGTTTGGTCATATCATTATTATATGGTAAATGATTATGACTCAGAGTGATAATATACATATGTCCGAGCACATAAAATAGTCTTTCTGCCAACCTGGGAAAAAGCCAACAATACAGTTTCCTTGCACATTTTTTCGAGAAAACAAGTTTGTTCAAATAATTCATTATTTTTTCAGAGCCGATGTCATTTTGCTCAACGAGGGTTCTGCTATAGTGCAGATTAGAGTGGCTGGAATGACGAAATTCATGGCGAAGGGAATAATGCTAATGAGGTTCGTCATGGCGAAGCAAGGTTCGTTCGCCATGACGAACTGAATTACTATCTGTCCTCTAATTCTGACCGGTTGTCTATGATGAGCGAGAGAGAATGACTCACGGATGCGCACAGACAGATGATGAGAGGAACCGCTCTCAACAAAACAACCGGAGACAATGATTCTTGACTGCCTAGTCGGATAATGTAATGTTTTCTGTCTGTGCGCATCGGTGATTCGCTCGTTCTCTCGCTCTTCGTAGACAACCTGCCAGAATGAGAGGACAGATAGTAATTCAGTTCGTCATGGCGAACGAACCGTTCTTCGCCGATTCGTCATGGCGAATTCGCCATGACGAACCTCATTAGCATTCTCCATTCGCCATGCATTCGTCAACCCAGCAACTCTAGTGCAGATGAATGAAGTTCACGTATGAGATTTTTCCTTATTATGCTTTTTACATGTTGTAATTATAAACAACGAGGTCGATAAATTCCAAAATTCTGAATTTTATATCCTTGGCGCACCGTTATAACAGTCGGTTATGTTCCTGTCGAGGCTCCACGGTCCCATTATCACGAGGAAACGCAATTTAGTGCTTATATTGTGGAAAACCAACTTGATATTCCGAGTACACACACTCCATCTGGTTGACGACTGTGCACTCTCTAATTTGCGTGCTATTTCGTCGTTTCTGTGACCATTAGCCATGATTTTGAATAGGTTTCACGCTCAACATATAGAGGCTGACTTTCAACTCCGTTTACCACAATAATATGTTAGAACAACTTGATGAGACCAGTGTGCATGTTGATATACTCGACTTGCCACGAAACAACGATTTGACGCTTAAAGAATACGGATACGACTGTTTATTGAAAAGAGGTAGTGGAATGAAAAAAACTCAATAAGAATGAAATGACGAAGTTATGTGGCTGCGCTTCTCATATGAGCCGAATTTACAGTGAATACCTGAAGAAAGAATCTGGCATCATTGATATAGGAAAACTCTGGTCCAACCCAATTCACACAGTCATTCAAGACTACATTTGCCTCTCCTATAACACCTGCATATTATGGTTGGCAGTTTGACTACTTCATGGGCTATTTTTCAGAGGTTAAATATACAAATATGCCTTGAAAAATTGCGTAAAGTCGACCAAAGTCGACGCAGTATAAGTCGATCCGCTTCCGAAAGCGGGCCAAACCTCGCGAGTCGCGACCTACCCAACTTCTACTTCTCCAAGAGCGAGAAACTCACTCTGCTAGTCCAAGTTTTAGATGTAATTGTGTTCAGGGAAAAGAAAATTGATGGAGTCATGACAGCCTTCCTCAGTTCACGATTGAAAGCGAAGAGAATGATCCTGAAGATTTAGATTGTTGTGACTTCCATATATACAAACCCGTCTCCTAGATGTGCCACTTCCCAAATGAAAGTTGTGGAGAGAAACATTGTCCATGTGCTGCTGGTCAGTCTACAATCACAGTATATTCGTTTCGCATCTTTTCTATTGCTAGCACTTTGATAAGACGTGGAAGGAGAAGAGAGTGAATGTGAACAGAACTCCCGTGCAACATGCCTGTCATACACAAATGAGCCTTGTTATTCCTAACACGGACCTGTATAACGAACTTGATTTCTTTCTGCGATCGTTTCTGCTTCTCGCTTTCATTTATTGCGTCTGCTAATACCTAAATACGATGTGTCTTTCTCGTGGCGCACAACTTCTCTTCCTGCTTCGAAATAGGATTATCTTTGATTTCGCTATTTGAACTCTTGGCTCTATAAGTATTTTTATCAAAAGAAGCCTGTTGATGAAACTAGAAAGAATTTGAAAAAGTTCTTAATTGTTGACATTAACAATTGACTCTTTTTCTCTATGTTGCGAGATTCAGACGAGAACTTTCAAATGACCACTATTTTGGTTTTCGAATGTTCGTAATCACCTATTTTTTTCTTGATTTCGTCATTATGGCATAGCAAAAATAAGGCACGAAAAATAGGTCAATGATTTCGGAATTCCAATAGGTTGTAAGGTGGGCGCGATAGGAATTGAGTGCGATCTTGCTAGAAGAGACATTGAGGAATGAGTGTGCGACAATTACTACTTCTTCAAAGAAGTCACATCAATCTGAAATCTTCTGAAGTCTCCATCTGAAGTATCCATCTGATTCTCCATCTGAAGTCTTCTGAACGCTTTCGCAATCTCCATATGAAGTCTTCTGAAGTCTCCATCTGAAGTCTGTACCAGTCTCCATCTGAAGTTTTCTGAAGTCTCCTGCAGTTTCTATCTGAAGTCTCATGAAATCTCCATCTGATGTCTCTATTTGAAGTCTCCAGTTGTAGTCTTCTGAAGTATCCGGCAGTCTTCTGAAGTCTCCATTTGAAGTCGCCAGATGTTGTCTGTTGAAGTCTCCGGAAGTCTTCTGAAGTCTCCATCTGAAGTCTTCTTAAGTCACCATAAGTCTCATCTGAAGATTTCTGTAATCTCTTGAAGTATCCATCTGAACTTCCTGAAGGCTTCACCTGAAGTGATCATTGAAGAAGTGCGATTTCCTGCCTCTCTCATTTTCGTTTCCTCTTTCACTGTGAACGGTCAGATAATCCCCGTGAATTGTTCATGTATCCATATCCCGCCCACCCTTGTCAGTTGATGGTTTTCCTCAGATTCTCACAAAAGGTTAAAATAATCGATAATCAGGGAAGAGTTGCCATTAGTGAATCTTCTTACAACATTGGTTGTGTGTACTCGGACTATACAGATGATGTCGATTGAAAGGACGATCCCACACAGAATCTGAAGCGTTCATTTACAGAGAGTAGAGAGATGCACACGAACACATCCAAAGAGGAAGTCAAGATAGAAAGCCAGCGTCCTCCCACACTCTGTATCTGCATACTGCCAGTAGAAGCGTGTACTGTTGTAATAGAAGTCACATCCATCTGAAGTTTCCTTCCATTTATATCACATTTCTTTCTACCTCCAAAGTACACTGCCCAATGGATCAGGCAGATGATCCAGTAGCAAGCAATTAGGAGCAGAGTATGTTTGGAGAAGACAGTCTTGTATATGAAAGGAGTAAATACAATAACCAGTCTATTCAGAGCTATGAACAGCTGAGAGTACAATGCAGCAAACCTGAATTTGTACAGTGCAGAATGGTCACAACTTATGGTTACCAGAAGTACAGACACAGTTGTCCCATTCGCCTCGCAAAGAGGGAATCGTCCTCGGTAAAATCGCTAAATGACTTTATTATAGATGGCGAAGAGTAGTCTCACAAGAAATTAAGGGGAGCGGCCCAAAATGCGAAGAAGAAGAGGACTCCCGTGTTTGCAAGGCAGTGAACTGCTGTTAGACGACCTGCAACGATAAGTTGAATCTTGTTTCTACTGTAGGATTTCTAAAACGGCTATGTAATGCTAAGGCATTCTCACACATCGAAATTCCGAAAGGCGGTTGTCTCTACCAGCGAGAAGATTTTAGCAGCCAATTTAGAAACCCGAAGAAACCATACCGAATGAAATCCTCAATGCTCGAACACGATGTGAAAGAATGGCTCCACTTACATTCACTAATATGCCCATTATCGCTAACTAAAAACGATCATTCATAAGAATGATCGAGAAAAGAACGCACAGAAAACGTTATGGAACCAGCAATGACTTTGTCCATAATAGAAGACTCTCTAGACGTGACTTCTTCTTCCTATACCAAATCCACCGTATACATGATTTACTTGAATATGCTCGTCTTCGAATGCAGGATTAATCTTTTAAATAATATCTGTAAATTGCTGAAGCACATGTGCACAGACTACAATATGTGCATATCATGCAGGAATTGTGTGAAAAATAAGCTGATCACCTATGTCTTAGTCTATCACAGAACGTAATGGCAATTTTTTTATATTATAATATTCCCTTTGATTACTGACTTCATCGTTCGTGGTCCTTATTTAAACAAAATTGTATTGCAAACGCTTATTCGGCTGGACTTATAAATTGGCCAACTACATAGGATGGGCTAAGTAGTGACAGATGACACGAACGAGAGAGTTTGTTAACATGCTTTTTATGGGTTTCAACTCTTAATTTGCCATAATGACGGCAACGTCAGTGATATGATTGTCCTCATAGCTTGTTCACCACCCGTTTAGTGCTTCACCAAGATAAAATCGTCATTCAAACGAAACAAGTGTGAGAAAGATTGTGACGGTTCGTTCATCTCATCCGTGCAGAATTGGTTACTTTTGCACTCTTCGTATCGGCTGGCCGCTTTAAATCCACTCCCCACCGTCATAGCAATTACTGCTTTCATTATCCCGCACGCCGCGAATGAATTGAAATTTATGAGCCTACTACAAGTGAATAGATGCAACATCTTGTTGAGAACACTGTATGTCTTGATTACTGAATATTGAACTAGTATCAGAGCAACATCGGGCACGTTGCAGCATAATACACAGTATCAGCTTCACTTGCACTGTGAAGAGTCCACCGAACATTATAACGGTGGAGCTTCGTGACCACGTACAAGAATGCAAATCCTCTTTCTTATCCCCTTTATCTTCGAGGCATTGTAAATGAGAGGAATGAAATGGAAGAAGATATGAGGGCTCTTGATTACAATGGCCAAATGTAAAATGAATTCCTCAAAGGAGAAATCGATATCAGGGTATCTCCTGCAAAGAAATACACAATCATACCCAAGCATCAAGAGAAACTCACTTCACTGAATACTACCATTTTCATGTGATAGTGTTCCGGGAAAAGATAATTGAAGGTGTCATGAGGGTCTTCCTCAGTTCATGATTGAAGGCAAAGAGAATGATTCTGAAGGGCGAACAGATTATTGTAAAAACTCTATAAATAGGCAAACCCGTCTCCTAGATGGGAAACTTCCCACATGAAAGTTGTAGTCAAGTACTTTGTCCATGGACTGATGTCCATTCTGCAAAAATGTACAGTTTATCCATTTCTTTGAGATAGTTCACTTTGAGAGGACGTGGAAGGAGAAAAGCATCATTGTGAAGAGCAGTCCAGTGCAACATGCCTAGCATAAAATGAGCCAAGTCATTCTCAAGACGAACCTGTACAAGAAACTTGATTTCTTTCTGTGTTCTTTTCTTCTTCTCGGTCTCATCAATCACCTCTGCCAATATCTATAAAAATAGTGTGCATTTCTTGGGCCATGCAAAATTGGCTTTTTCTGCTCCGAAAAGGCTTATCTTTGATTTTACGATCCTGAACTCATGTGCATGATACGTGAGATTGCAGTTTTAGCCAATTTTTTATACTTGATGATGATAGAAGTGATCTCCTTACAATGCTTGTTGTGCGTACTCTGATCACGCAGATGATGTCGATTGAGAGGACGGTAACACATAAAATCTGAAATGGTCATTTGCACTGGGTAGACAGAAACGCTAGGGATTCTAAATCGGTAAATTTGTCTCCGTTCTTCTCTGTAGCGCGTTTTTCATGAGAGGAAGAGACTGCCGCGCTCCGGAGAATTTGCCTATTTAGAATTACGGACACGTACACAACCGAAGAGGAAGTCGTGGTAGAAGGCCAGGGCCTTCCCACACTCTGTGTCAGCATACTGCCAGTAGAAGTATGTTCTGTTGTAGAAAAAATCACATCCATCTGAATCCTACTTCCTTCACTCATCACACATCTCTTTCCACCTCCAAAGTACACTGCCCAATGAACCAAAGAGATGATCCAGTAGGTCAAAATAAGTTTATAAGTGTGTTTCGCAAAGATGTTCCTGTATATGAAAGGAGCAAAAATTATTGCAAGTCTATTCAGAGCTATGAACAGTTGAGAGTACAATCCTGCAAACCTGAAAACAATCCTGCAGCAAATGGTTGCCACATGATTTTTACCAGAAGTACAGACACAACTGTCCCAGTCGCCTTCCCAGAAGCGAATCATCTTCGTCAAATTGACTAAATGCATTTATTATTCATGGATATGACTAGATATTCTCACAACAAAGTGAGAGGAGCAGCCCAGAACGCGAAGAAGAAGAGGACTCCTGCGTTCGCAATGCAGTGAACTGTTGTAAGACGACCTGCAGCAGTAAAATGTGTATTGGGACGACAATAATTATATTTGCCAAAACGAAGAGGTTCTCTCCACGTTCCATAGACAACCACTTCTCGAGATTAGACGAATGAGAAATTGAATGGAGTTCCTAGTTGACAATGGAGAAGAAATTGTACCAAATGAAGTCCTCAGTGCTTGCACACGTCGGGATAAAATGGCTCCACTCATATTCACTATAATGCCCAGTATCGCTAACTGAAAACTTTCAATTGTCAATGGAGTGATAAAAGACGCACAACAAAGGTTATGGATCCAGCGATGACTCGGTCCATCAGAGAAATCTCTTCAGATATGAATGAGTCTTATTGCACCACATACTCACCTCTGTGTACATGATTTACTGGAGGAAATGTCTGCCAGAACGCAAGATTAATCTCTTATTGATGCAGAAACTGGTGTGCTCTGAGCACAATATGGGCATATGTAGTTTTGTATGTACGAATTCATACTATGTTCGAAACTTCCAATGTCGTACCTAGTCTAGCGTTTACAAACCAGTACATTGGGGCACCGAAAGCAAGCAGAAGTTAATTTTTGTGCCGTCTTTTTTCGGCAGATCATCACATGAGACAGAGAAGAGGTGGCCTGCGCGCTATCCCAAATCGCCAATTCTGTAGATTCAATCTGGTTTAACTCCAATCTGCCTCATATTGTCAAACGGCCGTCTCCCAGAAGTATGCAGATAACATCTTCCATATTTTAGTCATCATTTCGAGATTAATCCGAAATCGCAAGTTCGTGGTGAAGAGAGAGTGTACGAAATGGAGAGAGGCAGTGGTTAGCTTGACGCATGGTGATTACGACGGGACGTTGAATTGAAAGCTAGAATCTAAAGGCTAGGTTCCTATAAACGCTATGCCGTGTCTATGTATGATAAGTTGTGGAACCTTGCACGGAATAGAAATTATGATTCTGAGAAATGTGAATTGAAGAATGAAATACTGTAAATGTGAATTGAAGTCGCTTGCTTCTCAAATGGTCACTTGAGCCATAATGGCGCGTCCAATTCATCATTGTCGCGCATTTGTTTTCGCAGATGGTGTTCTTCGCGCGCATTGCCAGTCTCTAAATAAATTGGCTTTAAATCCAGCCAATTCTTCCTCCAACTTGCAACCATCGTCCATTTAAGATCCCTAATTACGAGGGCGTCTCTTAACAAAACAAACCAATTTCATTTTCTCTCCACTGCCTCATCTTCGCATAATTTCTCACCACATTTTAAACATGGAAGTGATATTCACAATTTTGATGTGGTTCGGCAGATTTGGATGAATGAGACATGCACTTTTTACAGTTAAAAACCCTAGTCATTGAATTTAGTTCTGATCAGCCGCAATTTTAGTTTATGCAATGTAAAACGACAGACGAGATAAAGGCAGTAGAGTCGGCCGAATTGCTCCAACCGGGTACGGTGGTTATTATTGTGGAAAACGGAGTTGATAATTTCCATGTCTCCAGTTGATTATCCGAACTTATTAAGGAATCTTGAAACATATCTGAATGTCAATCTGACAATATGGTTTTCATCGATATTTCGGTTCAAACACGTTCAAATGTGTCCAAATGATTTTAAAAATAAATTTTAATTAATCTACATCGATATAATTTGAAAAATAGGTCAAATTCGCACTTTCACAGAGGAGTTCAGATATGCTTCACGATTCCAATATAAATAAACTTACATTTTGCGATCAGATTTTGAGACCGCCCAAATGTCACATGTGTACCAGCTATATCAAGTCCGCTTTCCACAATAATAGTTAACAAAGCATGTCTGTTACTGACACGCCTGCACACTAACAAGTACTTCCTCCGCATTGGCTATACGTTTGTAAATAGATATGCTTGCTTATCCTCTCGAGTATTTGCTAGTTTCATGCCTGTACTCTGGAACCAGTGGCGTTTTGAAGCCTTTTATATATTAATTTTCAAGAATTGGAGCTATTTTACATTAAAGAAGCCGTGAAGGGAGATTGCGAGGCGCTTCCCGACAGATATCAGTCTCTCCAATTCTCCTATTCTCTCGTAGTCAGAGTAGATCACTCTAACGAGAGTGAGGGAGTTGGAGCGACTGATATCCGTCTGGAAGCGCCTCGCAATCTCCCTTTACGGCTTCTTTAAGGTATCAACTGTAAAATATTCAAATTCGTGTGAAAATGAAAGTTCAAAATGACTATTTTCCGAACAATTGAGTCCATTTTCACGAAGAAATATGATGCCTGCGCTTGAAAGCCTCGATATATTGCACTTGTCTATGAGGAAGCTAGGGTTTCGTCAACCGGAAGCAAATAGACAAGAACGCTGTATCTTTGCGCTATAGCGATGAATGGACTTATACGTCAATATTCCACTGCGCACATGTTCATTTCACCATTACGACAGAAGCATCCATGGGACTCTTATCCCTCCCCATTCTAACTTCTCCAATCTCCTTCGAACTGCTATCTTCCCCCCCCCCCAAATAAAAGGTTACTGAGAAATGAAAGAAGCAAACATTCTTTCGTAATGCGGCACCCGATAGATGTGCTGCACTCATTTTAATTGGGGAATTCTTTTTTGCATCAAAATATTCTCCATGGTCAGTCTATGACCGGTTCTTGCGTACACCGAGTGCTGCTTCTTTTACATTCTGGACTAAATCCCGATCTTGTGTAGGCTTGCCATAGTAGTTTGACCTGCATGTGATTCAATATATCCCGAAATACTGGCCACAGTATTATGCCACATGCAAGAAAAGGACAGTCGAATACCTTATATAATGTTCGTGTTGCATATTTTTGAGAGAGAAACGCACGAAATTTACGCGAATATTGCGTAATTCTCTATTATAGTTTGCGTGTTGCATACATGAACCGTCTTATCGTCTCGTAGTGTCTCTTCAAACCCCGTTGAATCTCGCTGAATTTCTACTGTATATTTAATTAGGCATTCATGGTTTTCTTGGCGAGAGTGCAAATGACAGCGGGAACAATTATTTGAATGTTTTTGTGTGGTGAAGAGTGCGTTTTTGTTCTTGCATGTAGACCCCCCTGTTCATCATACTGTGTGGCAGCACTTTTTTCTTGTGCATGCGGATCAATTTCTTTAGATTTTTCTAACATACTGAGAAACGGCCGACTAACATTCATCACAGATTCGCCCTAAACTTATTCCGATGATGAAACTTACGCTCGCCAGAGACTTATGTCATATATTACTTGTCTGCTAGGGTGTCGCTCGCGGTGACTTTAGTGCATTCACTGTGCCTTTACTCTCCGGGGAGCGGTCGTCTATGCATTCGATAGACAGCCTCTCCTCGGAGAGTAGAGAGACATCGAATGCACTAAAGTCACCGCGAGCGACACCCCATTGTCTGCTTTATCGTTCGTTGTTTGAATACCTGCTTTCACTTTTGTTTATGTCTACCATGCCGAAAATCGATGTTTCCGTTGTCGCCAAATGGCAAAATTTTCAGATTTCGCGACAATGAACGAAAGTTCTCTCTTTTCATCGGAGTTATCAGATTCACTTCATCACTCGCGAGGGATAATGATAACTAGAGTCTTCATTGCCTGCCTCGCAGTGCCCGGTATCTTATAGCGAAAACAAGATTACGGTAATTTCAAAAATATTTCAGCCAATGTCATCATCATCCTCACAATTTTGCGCTCTCATTCATTGCGTGCGAGGTCCTACAACATTTTCATCGTTCAGCTTGCTGCCTCAGAGATGGTCATAGGTTACGTTTATATAATTCAGTTCAATTTACAAAACCAATACGAGACATCATAGATGATGGCTGCCTTCCAGTCTCGATTAGGCAAATTCCACCAAATCTTTTCACAACTGGCTTCAGTTCTTCTCTCCAACGGGAATGGGATTGGCCTAGGAGACTCATTGTCAGATTAGTGTGATTGTGTGGGTCCATGTAGTGAGTATCCTCGCCCACCGAATACTGTCCATTTTTTCTCCTCAGAGCTTCATTTTCGGCAATTTAGTAGTTTGTGAGCAAGGAGGTGAACATCCATTGGGGAGTTGGGATAACTATTACCTTATGAATTATATCAGGCTTCGCGTTGATCATCCGGACGTCAATGACAATATTGCAGGAGATGGAATTTTCGGGAGTGTTCTCACAAGTGAGACTAATTTCAGAACAATGCTTTATCTGAAAAATATGAAAAAAATAATTAAGAGATGACAAATAACAGGGTACCAAAATGCAATATAAATTATCTCAAATGAAGGGTCGATTACTGCATGTGACAAAGAAATAAAATAAAGCACGAAATGAGACGAATGGGAAATAATGAACAGGACAGTAGATTACATTGAAAAATAACTCTCACTCAGCCGCATTTCGTTTATCTGAATTCCATGCTTTTGTTATACAAATCAAAGACAAGAAAAGTTACGTCACTTCAACCAAATTCACATCCAAGAATTTGATTGGTGAAGATGTTTTATCCATTTTTTGCCAGGAATACTGTTTCTTCACGTCTTCGCTCGGAGTGCTTGGGATGCAGTTCAGTGAGCTTTCTGTGTTATCCATTGCCATAGACAGAATGTATGCGGTTCGATGCCCGATCCGATATAGGAACACGGTGAAATGGACCAAAAACGTTTGTTGATCCGTGACAGTGATAACAAATTCCGGTGCAACGAAATAGCACGTAAAAAGGAGAGACCAGGGTGGCATCCAGGTGTGAGAAGCGTACTAGGAATAACAGTTCAGATAGGATACATAATAATCGCAGCATTTTTTCATCGTAAGATTCAGATGGACAATACTAGAGAATCCACCCGCCAAAGACGAGTCTTCTTCACAATCTCATTCGTCTTACTCTCCAACTTCATCTGCTACATCTGCCCCAATATCGCCTTCAATATCGCTACGCTCCTCCATGTGAGATTTCGGAAGAAAGATTGAACTATTACGAAATATATAATAAATCAAAGGCAGATTCGCAAATTTGTGAATGCTTCACACCATGATAATGTCATTTCCGTAATGTATGTGCAGTAGGATAGCTCCATTTCAGAGCGATTACAACTTAAAACGAGTTCCGCATAAGAGCGGTAATGGCTGAACAGGGGGGTGGCACAGTAGTCAGAAGAATCTGAATTTTTTCTGTGAACTCCCCTTGGGATTGATACACTTCAACCGCGATTTCAGATTTTTAATGTTTGAATTAGGCGATTTATGATAATATAAATATAAAAAATAAATATTTACATTTTTGATTTTTCGGCCAAATGTTATATACCATTCGATAGAGAATGGAAAGTTATGCAAAAAAGCACTCTTGACATTTTCTCGTATCTGGAAAACTAAGAGAGTTATAGCGATTTTTCTGTTTTTGGGGTTCAAATTTGAGCGTCTTTCTCATTTTTCTAACGGAAAAG
>JACMIF010002890.1:0-16276 GCA_014805445.1 Diplogasteroides magnus
TATTGGATGAAGTCCCGATGACTGTTTCTTTTGTTCCAGAGAAGGAATCGAATGTGCATACTCGTCCTCCTATGTCTTCCCTTACACGAAGGTATTCTTTAAAAGACATTCTGAGCCTCGCTCCCATTGACGATTATGCAAGAAGTGAACTGCGAAAGAACAGTAAAGCGACATCGGGACAATGTCAAATATTATATATAACACAGATCTTCTGACATAGTGGAGCAGAATGCAGAGGGGTCAGCCGCAGCGACTTTTCCATTTCACTATAAAAACTTATAGACTGACTAAGTCGACTGTGCTGATCATCACAGCGTTTGTCATTTTGGATGAAATTTGGTTATTGGCCGAATATGCCGTCAGGGTACAAATAGATGTTACTCTTGATAATGAGACAAGATGACAAATGCAATCCTGGGAAGTGGTAGGAAGGGTCGAAATGAAGATTTGCAGCTATTTTTAGATGTTGTTCAATATGCAAATAGTATGCAAATGAGCATTTCAAACTTTCAAAAAATCGTCTTGAAAAATTTTCCCATTTTGCCAACTTTCTAAAGTGGAAATTTGGATTCTACGCATCAGAATGCACCTAAGATAAATTTTTGAGCAAGAAAAGTGATATACCCTAAGGCGCTACAGTAGTGAAGGAGAGCGTGAAATTTCCAAGTTTTTAGCTCATCAGTGAAGTGCCATCCAAAGTATACTGAGCTGGCTGAAAAGTCAGAATAACCAATAAAATCGGAAACGAGTTTGAACAACAAATTTCAATTGGCAGTGTTGAAGTTTTTAGGGTACTTCACTGATGAGCTAAAAACTTGGAAATTTCACGCTCTCCTTCACTACTGTAGCGCCTTAGGGTATACCACTTTTCTTGCTCAAAAATTTATCTTAGGTGCATTCTGATGCGTAGAATCCAAATTTCGACTTTAGAAAGTTGGCAAAATGGGAAAATTTTTCAAGACGATTTTTTGAAAGTTTGTGCTCATTGCTCATTTGCATACTATTTGCATATTGAACAACATCTAAAAATAGCTGCAAATCTTCATTTCGACCCTTCCTACCACTTCCCAGGATTGTATTTGTCATCTTGTCTCATTATCAAGAGTTACATCTATTTGTGCCCTGAGGGCATATTCGGCCAATAACCAAATTTCATCCAAAATGACAAACGCTGTGATGATCAGCACAGTCGACTTAGTCAGCCGATAAGTTTTTATAGTGAACTGGAAAAGTCGCTGCGGCAATGGCCAATCCGCTCTTTGTGAAGACTTGTGATAAAAAATATATCCGCATTATTATTATCATAATGATAATGTATCGATTTATAATAATTTTTCAACATTTCCTCATTCAAAAGAATGACAGCTGTTCTCAAGATGATCTGCATGTACATACTATTCCCCATAGCGTTCCGTATTGCTCAGCATTTTAAAATGTGCTGATGTCATATGTACAGTGTGGGCATCATGCTTTATCGTCATGAATTACGAGTATTTTGAGCATTTTTAGAATTACAATTCTATTCTCGGGTAGAACTAATAGCCATTTCTAGGCATTCTTCTTCCATTCCTCCATCTCCTTCTCTTCTCTCTCCATATCATTCTTCCTCTCTTCCAACTCAACTCGGCTGAATTTTAAAAGAGTTTTCATTTTGAGCTGGAAATGCCCACCGTTCTTCGCACAACTTCTTCGTTTCTTCATTCAATTTATCGAAGCTCTCCTTGTGCTTGTCAAAGTTAATGAGTGCGAGACAGTTCAAGGCTTCCTGTAAACATACAACAATTATGCATTTCCATCCTTTTTCCATTTCCTTAGATACTAATCCCTCCTTATTGCATATCATGAACATATCAACACTCTGTGTGCACTCATTGTCAGTAGCACTTATTGTTACGATTAGGAAATGAATATATTCTCAACAATACAATTCTTACAATGCTATTCTGTCGTTCTGAAACATACGTAAGAGGCCACTTTCAGATCGTGTTTCTGGGCCTTTTCTACGTTTCCGAAGGCGAAATCGCATTCCGCGTAGTAAGAGCTACTTATATGGCTTCGGCGAATCTCGACGCTCTCCACATTGTACAGCATAAACTGCAAATATAATATATTCATGCAGATTGACCGCAACGCGTGAATCGACGCGTCGCAGCTCCCAGTGCAATCTCACCTGGTGGCCACCCAAAGCTCGACTTGCAACGAGTGCACTCATTACAGGCCGGTCATGTAGATAGAGACCCTTGATGATTGTTAAGAAATTCTCCAGCTCATCCGATTTCAACATCTAAAAAGTAGCCTATAAACTTATAGGATTGAAAACTTTATATAAATTGTGTACACCGGAACACCCACACAAAAGAACAGTAGCTACGTAGATGCGTAAGGCATTAACATCGTTCTTAAATATGCACCTCAATATTGAATTTCTTCGAATTGTTCTCCTTCGTGAACAAATCTGTCAGATATTTCGAGAAATGAGAGACGTAGTTTCGATTGATGGGGAATTCCTAAGCAAAATATTGTTGCTCCTCAATTCTCTGAATTTCCGACCTTCTCTTCACATACGAGCACTGCATCCTTTTCGGGTCTGCAATTCATTCACCGTTTTTGGGAATCGGTACAAATTGCAAACTTACAGTAAAACTTCTCCCAGTGGAAACCAGAGAGAACATTCGATGTGAATGAAATTACACTCTTCGAAACGCAAGGCGAGTTCATACTGCTGCATTGCCCCTCCGGGAAAGAGTAGGGAGTGAGTGTCTATTGTCTCTCCGGGCAGGAACTCGAAGTGAGTGTCTGCGAACTAAAGACTACATTATGTCAAGAAGAATAAGTAGAGCAACCTACAGTAAGAAATCCAAGAGTTATCATCGTTTTGAATATCCATTCTTCTCTGGTATCGTCTCTTTCCACTGATCTGCAAATGTTTCATTTTCTTATCAATATTAACTTCTCAGTAGACTATGCGTTGTGGCATTTTCCTTTAAAACCCACAATATCCATTCGTCATCAACGCCCATTGTCCTCTCCAATTTCACGCAAAAATCACGATCACGAATCTGTAATTAATTGCTATAGTCAGCTGTTCAAACTAATTCTCAGCACCTTCAGCTGTTTCACTTTGTATTGTGTGGAATGTTTGATTCGGAAACTGCAGGCCACCTAAATTTAATTTTCTTCCATATTTATTTGATCATTTTTCTAACCACATTTGTCGTCCCATCGTCCACCAGCCTCGAACCGAGTTCCGTTAGCCGTTTCCTCAAGATATTTGAAGTTATTTAAGACTAAAACATGAAGAGTTCAACTCAGCTAGTTATCCCTTCTAGGCATCAAATGTTAATGTTTTTATTTAGATAGAAAGGAATATCTACGTAATGCATTTTTTTCCAAAAATGCTTTTATTTATATTTTTGAATTCCAGTTCTATTCGACCACTTACCATATATCTGCGATGGGTATCTTGGGGCGCATTTTGCCCATGTTTATAGGTATGGGAAAGGGGAGGAAAAGGAATGGAGAAGAGACGACCACACGGGATGGAAGGAGGGAATGAAATGAGGATTGAAGAGACTTGTTCTCTGTCTCTCACGTAGAAAATAGTCGAATGACGAATGCACTTTACTATTCATTTTGAAACTCTAGTTTCTACTACAAAACGATGGTAGGTAGTTCGAGTTCATTTTCAATATAGCAACAAACGAGATATTCAATCGTCGAAATTTATTCTCATGATCTCTAATATTGTTAAAATCTCATGAACATTTTTCCTAGTTCAGACTAGGAGAAAGTTTAATTTTCGAGTAGAATTCTAACGTTTTTCAAAATTGAAATATCGCAAAAAGCGTCCGTACGATTGTCGGGAATGATAATAGACACCTTCTAATTTCATATGGCGCGCGTTTTGAACATTTGAAAGAAAGTTGTGTTATAATCTAACACAACGTTCTTTCAAATTTTCAAATCGCGTCCCAAAATACTTTAGCAGGTGCCTATTATCACCCCCCCCCCCGACAATCGTACGGATCCTTTTTGCGATACACGCGTGCACTGCGCAAACAATTGCAAATGAGAAAAGAGAGTTATTTATTTGTGTATATGATGGATTGAGATTGAGGTAATCGATATTCGTTTGCTGTTAAACACCGTAAATCTCTGTCTTCTCATCGAAGATGTTGTCGTCCCAATCACGACGCTGAAAGCAAAGAAGGAACTTCTAATGGGAGAAGGTCTTTACCTGGATTGCGTATCTCTTTGTGTTACTCTTACAGAGACAACAACACAACCAACAGAAACAGTAGAGAATGGAGAATAGAAGAGTTAGAAGAATGGACAGAACCAGAAAGAGAAGAAGAAGGAGAATCAGACTGAAAGGGACACGACCGTCATGGGGGTTAAATAAAGGTAAATTTGTCGTCATTCTACTCCGCCGCGAAGTTGTCTATGAGGGAATGATACAACAGCGCGACAGAGAAGAATGACGCCAGATTTACCGTTTTTGAACCCATATCTTTCATCCATTGTAAGAGTGAATGAACTCACGGTTGTCCTGTATGGAATTGTGCACAATACGGGAAGTGGTTGTCCTCAATCCATTTGACACAAATATCTGCCTTTAGAAAGGCATCGGAGAGGAGAGGAAAGAAGACAAGGAAGAGAAGAAGAAGGATCATTGATAGAGAATGAGAGAAGAATGAAGACTCAAGAGGGTCACAGTCTATTCCAAAGGGATAGGCCAGAGGGAAACATTGATGTGGGAATAGAAGAGATTATAGACACTTGAGAGACATCATGAGTACACTCACACACAGGGCATACAGGACTTTATTCATCTTGTGTACAGTCAAAGAGGATACGGTAGGAGAGGAAGATACCGTATGACAGGGAAGTCGTGGTGGGAATCAGGCTAGGAAGTGGAATGACATCTTCTGTTCAATATCAGTCTTCTCCATTGCCTGAAAGGGGAATGATTGTGGAGTGAATGAATGTGACTGACATGGCAGAATTCAGTGAATGTAATGAATCCATCATTATCTTTGTCTGCTTCTCTCATTGTACGATCAGCGATTGAATTGACCTGAAATGGATACTTCTCAATGGAGACTGAGTACACCACAGGTGTGCAAGAGACAGTTGCGCCATAGAGGAGGAAAGGACATCATTGTCAGTCTAACGGTGCAAAAGTCCATTTCATCATAGTGGCGCAAATGTGCAGTCCTTCATCTTGGTAACTTGCCTGATCTTCACTGACATTGTTACCAATCATCATCTGAAATGATTCCCTCCTTCCTTCTCCTCTTCTTCACTCACCTGTAGAATATTCTTGAATTCATCCTTTGTGATTGTATCCGATTTGTTGAGATCATACATAGTGAATGCAACTACAACATCTTCCCTTTCCCCTTTCTATTCATTGACTCACACTTCAACTTTGCTTCCCTCGTATTCCATGGATGTGGTTTGTTCTTGTTGATGGGTCGAAAGTGGGAAAGAACCTCAACGAGGAATACACTTTTATGTCTTCTCTCATGGAGGAACGTCACATTCACTTCATATTTCTCATTCTTACCTTTACGAAATCTTGAAAGTAGACCTTTTGACGTTCACCAACTCTGAAAATGATGACAACTTCCTGTGAGATATTTATGTTGCAACGGGGGAGAGAATTATTCATTGAATTGAGTCGTGGGAAACTTCTCATTGCTAGTAGTGAACACCATACAAGATAGAACAGTTGTCCCCTTTACTACTCTTTCCTTTCATCTGACTCTTCCCTTCTCTTCCTCCTTCTAAACATTCATTTCACACTGCAGCAAGGCCTCATTTTGGTCTTTCCTCCGCCCATTTTGAGTGTGGAGACGACAAGGATAAGAAGAGATTTGAATAGGAAAAGAGGACCAGGAGAAGAATGGGGAAGCGACCACTCTACAAGGAGTATGGAGGGTAGGGTTCTCTTATCAAAGCAATTAGTGCATTTGTTATTCGTCTGTCCTCCGCGGAGCGGTTGTCTATAACATGAAGAGACAACTGCTTCGCGAAGGCTAGACGAATGACAAATAGCTTTGATAAGAGAACCCTACTGGAAGGACTCCTCTCTTCCCATGTTTTCATGATCTATCCCGATTGATGTGTATCCCTCTCTTCATTGTGATCTCTTTCTCTCTGAATGAGTCCTAAGGGAATGATTCCTCCTTCCTTCCTTCCTTCTTCCTAACAACCCTTCCATTCTCTCATTCACTCTTCATCCATCACCTTTAACGTGTCACACCTTCTCCCTTTCTATTCTCATATGTCTCCAACACGGAATTATCGTCACTGTTGCATAGGGAAGTCTCTTCCCTTCACTTCTTCTCTTCCCATAATCTCCTCAATCTTTCCTTCCACATCCATTCATTATCCTCAATCGTAAGTATCCACAGTCCATCTTCTCCTTCATCCTCCCACTCCTTCCATTGTACTAATTGCATTGCATGTTCCCCCAAGTGCACATTCAATGTCTTTCCCCCCTTATGGCGCTTATCGATAAGACTCCCCTTCTCTCTTTCTCTTCAAATGACGCCATCACGGGATTACACACTCTATCCAATCAGTCTCCATTGAGATTAACTATCTTCCCCTTACGATCTTTCATAGAGACCAATGTTTTATGTGATCTAAAGAGAGCTAATTGTGGCTGAGTGCATACATCATTTGGGAGAAGTTGAGTGTGTAATGAAGAGAAGGAAAGGATGAAAGGAGTGTTGTTCGCATGAATGAGTATGAAAACAAGGCAGAGAATGACAAGTCTTCCATTCATCCCTTCACAACAATTCCCCCTTCTTGTCTCTCACAAACTAACTCTGCATCTGCGAAGAAAGCATCAATGATACGCACTCCCACTGGATTCGCCTTTAGTTCCTCTATGTCCAGAAAGTCCTGTTTCGTCATGAATAACTGCAAGAGAGAGGATACTGTATGTGATAGAGTCCCTTAACTCACTTGATTCGAGTCCCTTTCCCTGTGCTTCGACAGTTCCACGAATCGTTTGTACAACGTGAGAATCGACTTCTTCGACACTTGAAATGTTTTCATTTGTCTTGACATTCCCACGATTCATTCCCATTACAGCCCCCTCATGTCTGGTGGATGACTTCATTCTACACTTCCATTCAGGTCAGACACACCATTCCACTTTCTGTCATTTCCCATTCTTCAGAAAGTGTGCAACACACTCACAGCCGCTTTCGATGCTTAGACGATCGAGTTCTCCGTCGGGCAGCGAAGAGGTTGAAGCGCCCATTCTGAGGAGGTGAGATTACTGTATCACGAGGGGTTGTTGTGTTGGGACAGACAAATGACATGAATGAATAGAGAAGAAGTAAAGAAAGGGGAATCAATTGATGGATGAGTTGCCTGTGAAGGGAATGAATTATCAGTTGAAGACACTCATGGGGGGTCGTAAAATGAAGACCAGAAGAGATAATCATTTTGTGTGCACAGTCATATGAATGAATTGAGGGACTACGATGATTCGTAGTTGTGCACCTACATGCAATGAGAAAAGGGATTTCATGGATGTAAGTACTTCTCTTTACAAAGTACAGTACTCATTCAGCATGATCCACCACGTAGTGAAGGAGACTTCTATAAGAGTTATGATCCAATGATTGGAATAGGAACAGCTCTTGTTCTTCTTCTATTCTTCATACTTGTTACTATTCGATCGTTAGTCCACAAACTCTTTTTTTCTTCCAATGTTCTCATTTAAGATTCATCCGATGGGCAACTCGAAAAGTCCAATTCATCTCCTTTGAGAAAAATGAACGCAGACAGGAAGCCCTCGCACTTTACTCCCATTCGTCTCCAGTTCCTGTTTGAGGTAATTATATCTTTGCATTGCGGATTACGGTATCCCGTACAGTATCCCGTGTATAACATTTATCTTAACCGGATTTTCACAGGGCAAAGATGCACTTAGACATATATAAGTTAGTTGGCGACTAAATGAACCGTACTAGACTATCGAGCACTGCAAGCACAAACAAATACTATGCAATAATCAGAAGAATTAGGACTAGACGAGTTGAAACTTAAAAGTGCACTATGAAAGTGTTCACAACTCGGAAATAATGGCCATAAAGGGAAGGAATGCGTGTCAATCTAATATGTACATGGGGAATCTGTCACTAGTAGAGTCAAATAGGGAAGTTCTCCTTCAATTTGAAAGGAATGTCACGCATTCATATGAATGACTGACATTCCTTGGGATCAGATATAGTGAATGAGCAAAGTGAGAAACATCTTCTGCTTAAGGCGGTGTGCATAGGAAATTGTTGACAGTCGGTGAAAAGGGCACAATCACCACAGACAGGTACATTGTGCAACAATAATGTCTCAAAATTCATGGAGGTACACAGCCTGTAGGAAACTCATATTGGAATTTTGAAGCCATGGAGTTAAACAGTGTGTTTGTGGCCATAGTACCTTTCTAGACCGCCTGTCAATATTTCCCCAATGGCGACACCTTATACAGCACCCAAACATTACTCTAGAAATAGTTGAACTGCAATAAAACAGAAACAAACATACGGCTACCGTAAGGGGTATACGGTATTTATAGAGCCTCTAGATCAACATGTCGAATATCTGGATGTCTCTTTGTTATTTCTCCTTCGATTCGATCGATCTCGTCACCGATTCTAAAAGAAAAACAATTTTATTTACAGGAGAATTGTATAACAAAAGTTAGAGAGCAATCAATATTACATATGGTGGTGTGTACCTGTCAATGATTCTCTCTCCATGTGTCTCCATGAATTCATCCAATTCTTCCTCTGTCTTCAATCCTTGTACTTCCTAAACGGAACACTCAAGGGACACTGTAGGGTGTACGGTAATACCGCCAACATGTTCCTCTTATTGATTTCCTTTGCAAGATAAGTGCGTGTGATTGCCCTTCCATCGAAGTCAATTTCAGCTTTAAATCGAGAATGTTCCACTCCAAGAGAAGTCGCCTTCACATCATGTACTGATCTCAAAGGGAAGACTCAATAGACAATCAGTCCTCCCTATCCCCCAATCCATCCATTAGAGACTATTTCATTTCCTCTACTATTTGTACTAACTGCAGTATTACTCACACAGGTCAATTCGTGATTTCACAGGTCAGGAAGTATTCAATGTTCCCCGCACTTTCGTCAAGTAATTCAAATGTTGACATTGGCTCACTATAGAAAGTTTACATAAGGACTGAATTGCCAAACTAATTACAGGTATACTATGATTCAACGATAAAGGCCATTATGTTTTGACACGACTTCTCAATTACAGTATACCCACCTGATAACAGGATCATTGTTGAGTCTTGCCACGATGTCATCTGTTATTCTCGCAGGCAACGATCTTCCCACCAAATGAGCTGCATTCGTTCTGATCACAAACATCGCCACGGTTCCTGAATAATGATAAGTTAGTGTGTAATGTGAGGTATAACTGGACTACTACTACTGACCGAGAAGTGCTCCAATGGTTATGGAACCAATACAATCGGGGATGGGAGAATTGAGGATAGAAGAAAGGGAAATAGCACACATGGCTATTCCAACCTCAAATGGAGATATTGAGAAGAGTTGGAATCTTTTGTGACTTACTCCAGTAACAGAAGCTGTGTCTTCAAGAAGAACAACATTGAGGGACGGGTCAGCTGATGTTTTCACTCAAATCATTTGTTTAATTATTCAATGTAAAATATACTATGACATACCGTAATTTATTATGGAGATGCCAGCTTTGTCGGCTTTCCTACGAACCTAAAAGGACATCGAGTGAAATAAAAAATGGAAGTGATCTAGTACCTCTTTGTATGCAGTGATGGCTGACGTTCCTTGGAAACAGAGAGACATGAACAATGCATAGTAGGCCTGGAATGAAAGTGGAATTACAATCTATATCTTAAGTAACATAAAACGTACATAAGTGAGTGGTTCAAGGACTCCAGGATTCAACAATCCAGAAATGCCGTGATACATTGAAAGACCGCATCCGAATCCGAGAATTCCGCATCCAGAGATGAGTGAAGTGACATATCGCATGTTACCTGAACTAATCACCCTCAGCAACTGTCAAATAGAATGGCCTACCGTATCCATAAGGAAAGAGTGGATCAGGATTCTTCTGCGAGTACCGTATACCTAGCAGCAGAATGAGCTGAACCAAGAAAGATGGCTCAGCTCATTGACTCGCAGAGATGAGATAAGAAACAACTAGATTACCTGATTGCAAGTGTCCATAGTGGAATGAATGGCCTCGGCAAAGAGGGACTTAGACCCTGTCAGATAGGCTGCCGTGAACTGAAAAATCAAGTATTGAACAGACAACACGGAATAGATAACCTTCATGAGCATGTCACAGCAATTGAGAGTGAATGCAATTCCCACCACTCTATTGGCGCCTTTCTGTGCATCCAGATTAGCCTAAACCAATGATACAATAAAGTGGCTTGGTAAAATATCCAATACCTCAACTCTCATTCGCATTCTCATTCTTTCTGCATCAGACATATCCTTTCTCATCTCGACAATCGGTCGTCTCTTTGATGTGAGAGCTTCGTTACTTCCATGAACCTATATGATCACATTGAATACAATGATCAATACAAGATAATCAAGCCTTGAGTGCCTTGTGGTACACATCGGTGAGTGCATACAACGTACGAGGACCTAAACATTATATCGTCGTATGTCTACTTAATATGTAAAGAGTGAATGGTTACCAGCAACAGAAGAATGTGTCTTTGCAGGAAGAGGCAATTGTGGAAGGTCAGCCAAGTCTCCCTCTGACAGATTGAACTCGGCCATTGCACGCAACTTGTCGATCTAAACTCATTCATTGCCATAATCCCTCAAAATATAGAATGCTCTTCGCAACAATGTAAAATCACCTTGTCATTTTCATATGTTCTTGATCTCTTGCTGACACGCGCCACACGAAATAGGTGTTTCTTCTCACCCTAAATTAAAACTATTTTATTTTTCATATAGATTTTTTTGTATATTCTAAAAATTTAATAATTAGGCATTATGTACTGATTCAGAATGAAATCATCGACGTACATCGTTACCCTTGACAGCGGCAGCGAATGGAGGAATGATCGGCTTGTCACCATCGACAGATGAAAGAGACAGTGAAGAAGTAGTCACAAGACGACAACCAACACGATGATGAAGACCAAGACGGACAACTCAAAAAATATTCCTTCAAAATTAGGAGTACAAACAGTTGCGAAAGCAAGCATGAAATGAACACACTAACCATTGCTGAGAGCAGAACTAAAGGCGGATGGGTGGAGACGGAATATTAACGGAGGCATCAAGATCTGCAAAAATGATATTAGTAAATATTTACTGCCTAAATAGCACAAAACAAACAAATAAATGCCTGAAACAACCAAAAACAAGAAAATTTCAACAGAAATTAAAAGTGGTGGGGTAAAGTGTGCACCACACCACGCAACGTAAAGCAATTTTTTCTAGCCAACTCTTTTATCTTCAAATCCTGAATGGCGCCATTAATGGGGCTTCAGTATTTACCAGAACAATGAAGAAAGCATTTCGGAATGGTATTGCATATAGGTCTTTATCAAAAGGAGGAAATGTGCTCACTATTTCATCGGTTATACCTCTTTCGTAATATGCGATGTACGAAGCAAGTTTATCAGTTGACAGCATTGATTGTGATTTGAACTAGGAACCCGAAACGAGAAGCTTGCAAATTATGCACATATTGACTATTCCTATAGCGATTGCTTAGACTATTCAGGTGCTGCTCCGTCAGTGCTAGTAACAATCTTGTAGTCGGTGAGGAATTTATGAAGGTGAGCAAATGTCGGCCGGTTCTTCGGACTGTGACTCCAACAAGTGAGGATGACGTCATTGTAGATCTGAAAGACTGGATGATGATAGTTACGAAGAGAATGAATACCTCTTCAGGACACAGTTCTGGACGGGGAAGTTTGTCTACGGGATCAGGACTCAGAAGACAGCACTTAGTATCAAATGTACCGTTTGTCTTAATCTGAACGACCATCTACATAAGATGATGTTGTATGACTATTCTTGCCTTTCCCAATGTGAACATTTCTTGTAAGAGTATTCCATAACTCCATTGATCCGTCTTATTTGAAAATCCAGTATCTGAACATTCAGGGGCTTGCCATTCCAGATCCAACTTCAGATTCTCCTCCACTCTGCAATATATGTTCCTCCAATGACTTTCCTCAACATCTTCCTACCTGTATGTTCCATTGTCCTGAAGTCTTCTGGCAAGTCCGAGGTCTCCAATCTCCAATCACAAACTGACTCAGTGTACTGTATCAGAATGAATACCTTGACATTCTTCTCATTCTCCTCGACAAGAACATTTCTGGCTGCAAGGTCTCGATGTACTATCTTCATTTCCTCCAAATACTCCATTCCTTGTGCTATCTTGAATTGAACTGAATGATCATTTACTCTTCTTGTTTGTACCTGAGTTGCCCAATGAACGAAACATTGAAGAGAAGGCTTCTCTCCATTCTTATCCATTCTCTCGAGAAGTTTCAGGAGACTTCCTCCTGGTAGGAATCTGAGATATTGATAAACAGAGGAAAAGAGAAGAAACTGTACTCTGAGATGATATAGAATGGTTCTTCTTTGAATGATATAGCATATATCTTGACTATCCTTTCATGATTACATCGTATCATCATATCAGATTCCCTGGAGACATTTCAATACAATATCATCTCCAGTTTTTCATTACCTTCTGAATTCATTCTTGTCCATTTTTCCTTCTTTGTATGTCTTTACTGCCACTTTTAAGTGTTTGTTCCACATTTGGAGACTAACCTACAAAAGTGTTTAATCGATGATTGATGTTCTCCTTCTGCAGTTCAATTGTGCACTCACTTCTCCAAAGTATCCATCACCCAGATTCTCTTTCCACTCAAGACTTCTCTTGTATACATTCCAATGAATGGAGGTATCATATTGGATTTGAATGTTCCTTGGGGGAATCAATGATGCCGGAAATGTTAGTAACCGTGACAGAACTCCTTTGTTCTCTGTAACAATCATTCTTATCACAATCATTTCACTATCATACCTTTGTAGTATTCAACAAGTGATGAAATGGTATCGAATGACTTGTCACTTGTCTTGTTCTTCGTCCAAACATTTTCAATCTTCTCCAAAATCGATTTCGGACTCTCGGGAACATTGGACTTGTCTAAATAAGTGAATGAATGTCAAAGATTGACGACATAATGCTTGCCTAGTCGACATTGTCTCTGTGAAGTGTTGATCTTGTAATGGACTGCCTTTGGATTTCCACTTGAATCGTCTCTGAATGAAGAGAGAATAGATGTGACAATAAGAATAGATGGAATACCTTAGAGTCAACACGTAGAATCCTCTTATTGTTGTACTCTTTCGAATGAGAAATGCACCTGAATTGAATGAAGGAATGAATGGATGAATAGAGATCCAGTCCTGACCATCACACAATCCACTATCCAACACTCTCTGTTCTGCATCTTTCCTTGATGTGAATTGACAAAAGAATCTGAATGTCTTCCTCCTTCCCCTTCAGTCTCATCCAATCCTCACTCTTCATTCTTTATATTGTGTTTGAATACAACAACATTACCCGGTACCCATATCCTTTCATTTCCATTCCTCAATGTCTGTACATATCTGAATGTTGTATCATTTATAGTCATTGCCATATCATCCACCTTTTATCTCCACTTTCCTTTAATAGGATAAGTTCTTCATTGGCGCAAATTGTGTATTCCTTTCCATTTTTCGTCTTCGTTGCATAATTCTTCGTGGCCAAAACATGAGGCATTCCGATATCTGAAGATGCTGAGAGGAATGAAATGGCAGTTTGAAACTTACCCTTCTCCATTAGAGCACTTAAAAGGTGAAGGGGAATGAACCAACTCTTAGTCAAAAGAGTGATAAGAGAGTGAGAGAACACAATGTCATTTCGTATTACTGATGGGGAGAGACTATTTGTCCCCTTCTCTCTTCTCTTTTCATCTCAATTGATCAAAGATGTTCAATTGAAGAAGAGGAAGTCATTTGCACGACAGCTGAGTGTAATGACTCATTCTAAAGGAACACTATCAACTACAGTCAACACTTTATGAATTCATTTATTTTGTTCATGGAGAAATGCTCGGATATACACGTGATGAGAGGATATCATTAAATATTTTTACAAGTTTGACTAAAGATGATGTAGAGTGGGAATTGAGGAAGTGAAGTGATATTGCACTGGTTTTACCTATTTTGAAGACACGAGAGTGGACAGATTATGGAAAGGCACAATCACAGTTCTGGATCCTTTTCATCAGTTTCTTCGGAATCTCATACAATCTCTTTTCAAACGCCTCTTTCGATCCATCCTCTCGTAAATTGTTAAGTTCCATATTTGAAGGAACAAGGGAAAGAATAAATGAGTCCGAGTAGAATGAAATGATCGAATGACCATCCAATTCAGTAAATTGAGTGAACAATGCCATCACTTCAAATTGTGCATCTATCATATCCTCCACTGACTATAACACTTCTTTCATTGTCTTATATCCCCCTTTGTGACCCACCAAAGGAGGAAATCCCCTGCTTGTACTTGGAATAGAAGGATCAAATGGCTTGAGAACCATCCTGCAACATATTGAATGTATTGATAGGGGGAGATTGATGATACCATATATCGTGTGCCCTCTTCATTACTCCCTTCCCTACATAACTGTCCACAATCCTCCTTTCTCTAAAGGGAATCATTCAATGGAATCTTCATTACAATTACCTACAATGACCCTTCTTCTCTCTTCTTCATCTTCAATTCCTCTGTTATGAGATCAGAGAAATAACACTCGAACATCCTAATCCTTAATGACTATGTTGGCTACTAGTTTGGGAGAATCTCTCACAGATACTTGGGCTTTCGGAATCGAATCATTGTCTCCATATATCTGAGAAGGACATAGAGTCCTTTGAAGGTGAATTTGCTAGAGGGGAAGAATGAGGGAGAGGGGAGCGAGGGAAACTTACAGACTATCAAGTCTTGAGTGAACACAAGGCATTTGTAAGGAAAGAGGGGGAAGACGAGTAATGATGATGGTGACTATGACTACTAGAAGAGAGAATCTGGATGCTCTTTCTCATGTGTTAGTATGTTGAAGAGGGGATAGAGGAGGGGATTTCAATGTTTATTATAAATTTATTAATATTAATTTATGGATATTTCAATTAAAAGATTTACAACAATTAGTCTATTGCTCATAGTCTATGGGGAAGAGGCCACTAATAAAAAAACTGACACAACGCTAATTAGTACTGTATGCTTATTACGTAGTAGAGTCTCGCCCGGAAATGCCTGCAAGCACTGGACGAATAATGGCAGAGAGCGACTGTCCAGTGACCGACGCTTCTCGAGCCATTCCAAGCGTCGTTTTAGGCCTATTTTTCTATATTTCTGCCTTTTTATGTCGTAATAAGCGTGAAAATGACCATACGATTATGCCCGTTACATCAAATTGCTGCCAAAATTTTCCTTTTTCGATAGAAACACTTTAGAAGTTCTTCTGACTTCTTATTCTTCACTTTAACAAGATTTATAAGAAGATTTATGTGTAATTATTCCGAAATACCCGCTATTATGTCGTAATGTAGTTATAACAGTCTTTCAGAATGGCTGACTTCATGGACAAAGAGGCTGTCTTGTCAGATGATTCCGGAGCATCTCACTCTACAGGTTCATTCATGCTTTCTATTTCGTCTTATGCTATTATTAGGGTGTCGCTAATGGGACGTTATTGACATCCGTTCATTTCTAGCCGTTAAAGTTCACTCAGAGCGGTCGTCTCTGCGAAGTGTGAGACAACTGATAGGAATGAAATTAGACGGCTAGAAATGGACGACTGTCAATAACGTCCCATTAGCGACACCCTAGCTATTATATTTGTTTTCGTATATTTGATTGTAATTAACCAAATGTTGTCGTGAATTTTGGTTTCAAGAAGTAGTTGCAAAAATAGTTAGGTTTATGACGTTTCGATGGAGAATGCGGGATTCGAACCCGGGCTGTCAGAATGAAATGTGGCGCCCTAGACCACTGAGCCATCTCGCCCCAACCAAGGCGCCACCCCTCCGCGGGTCGGGCAATTGGTAGCGGTGCCCGCGAACAAAGATCCCCTGGAGAAAACGCTTGGAACGCCAGGGTGTAACTCCTAATCGACTGGCCTAGCAGTCCA
>JACMIF010002891.1:0-16276 GCA_014805445.1 Diplogasteroides magnus
ATGCTGTGACGCCATCTGAAGGAGTGACGTCATCTGCCTGTTAAAGTAAACACGTGTGAACATGGTCATATTTATGCAATAGTTGTTTGGTAGTAGAACCAAGTTTAGCTTGAGATATTTCTCGAAGTTCAAAAAAAAAACGACAGGACTTTGGGACCACCCTAATACTTCGAATAAGAATAAAGGGTGGCCATAAAGTGATTTTGTCCGGGTAAATCAATAAGGGTGTTTTTTCTTGGTCGGTAATAGTTCCTCGCTCTTTCTTCTCGCTCAAGATATATATTTATCTGGCGATAATTCTCAGATGAAAGAGCACCAAATTCTGAACAAAAAATCATCTACACATCTAGTCAGAAATCGCTCGTATTCGAGTTAAAGCACTTCAAAAGTGCTCCCTGTCCAGGTTACGGTGTTTAGCAGCGATAAGCTCCGTAGCCTCGTGATGGGAGCAACATTTGAAGCGCTGTATTTCAAACACGTGAAAAATCGTGAGATGGTCCCTTTAATAAGGATTTTGCAAATCATTTACAAAATTCGCTTCTTGAAGCTGCGCCACAATGGATTGAGTGTCTTCGTTCTGTTGCGATGGAATGTTCTGAAATCAATTGTGTGAAAACTGCTGATTGTTTGATGGTAATCCCACATTAACCGGTACGGGTCTTTCTGGAGGTTCGGACTGCAAAAAGCGTTATCCTCTTCACTCTCCGAAACAATTACCGCCCACTGCCAATTTGGACAGTTTCAAAAGTGAATAGAGCTCCTTCAGTATGTAACTGTCACCGAGCAACAGTTTAAACTATGACTAGACGACAGTTTCAAACTGTAGGAGCTCCCTGCATTAACAATTTAAATGATTGTTAAAATCTACAGTTTTCTGTGTTCGGGATTGCAAAACTATTATTATGAAAGGTCTTCACTTGAATGTGCACATTGTGCAATTGTGTGCACATTGTGCAATTGTGTGCACATTGTGCAATTGCATCCTTGTCCCATGTTTGCGGGTGGTCCAAAGTGCATTTGATTAGGAGCTCCCATGGGAGGTCCCGTCCTCACAGGCGGACCTCCCATTCCCATCATCGGTTGCTGTTGAGGCGGCATCTCAACCATCACTATTATGGATTTCTTATCAAAGCAATTAGTGCATTTGTCTAGGGATCGCATTATGGAACGTTATTGATAGCCGTTCATTTCTGGTCGTATAACTTCATTCCAAACTGTCGTTCCTCACTTCACAGAGACTGCCGCTAGGTATAAAATAAGATGGTAAAAAATGACCGGCTGTCAATAACGTTCCACAATGCGATCCCTGCATTTGTCATTCGTCTAATATCCGCGGAGCAGTTGCCTCTACATTCGATAGGCGACCGCTCAGAGGCGATTGGACAAATGAAAAACGCACTTTGCTACCGAATTAGAAACCCTTGTATTCACATGAATGTTCATATTCTGCGTCTGGGTGCACATTGGGCAATTGCATCCTTGTTCCGTGTATCGTCCAAAGTGCATTTGATTGGGACCACCCATGGGAGGTCCCTTTCTCACAGGAGGACCTCCCATTCCCATCATCTGTGGCTGTTGTGGCGGCATCTAAACCATCACAATGTCCATGGCAATAAACCACTAACAAGATCAACATTGATAGGAGTCATCTGCGGCGCGTATAGTGTATTCCCAGGTATTGAACGGGATAATTTGGGCTCTGAGATGCACAAAGCAGATTAATCTTTAGGGAAACTGTAACATACTGGATTCATGGGTTATTGTGGATATGTTGGCTGGTGAGACATCGGTAGTTGAACAACCTGAACAGAGATAGAGAGTTCGGTTTTCTTATCAAAGCAATTAGCGCATTTATCAATCGTCTAATATCCGCGGAGCCGTTGCTATGGCATGAAAAGACATCTGCTCCGCGGTGGTTAGACAAATGCACGAATTGATTTGATAATAGAGCCGTAAAGAGACTAATGTTAGAAACCGGGACAACAAGACTAATGTCTTTACTACTTCCTTCTTGACACGATACTTCCTGTAGTTACCGAAGGGATCGCCTTGTGCATTCGTGCCGCTAAATGTCACGATGGCCTGGGAGGGAAAGTCGATCAATGCAATTAGACGGATTGTCAGACCAGGCTAGATATATTGAATTCGAAATCCAAGACAGGGGTCTACGAATTTGCGGAAATTCAACTCCCTATTACTGCTGCTGCGGTTGCACATATCTAGTTGATAGCTTGCTGATTAATGTTAGCAGTGTATGGGGGGCACGGATGTACGGAGATTTGGCTCCATTGAAATTGATGTGTATGTAACGGCAGAGCAGGCAATTTCAACAGAGCGAATGCACGTAGATAGTATGGATCGAATTATGGAAGATAAGCGCCTCACACTTGAAAGTAAATAAATCGTCTGTTCACTCATTCCCACCGGTTGCCTATGATGGGCGAGAAAGAATGAGTCACCAATGCAAAAAAATTAGAACAAAATGCACTTTATTGTCAAAATCCATAAGCGAGACAGTAGCTTTAGTCAAAAATGCTCATGAGTTTCATGTTGCAATCATTTCTCGTTTTATCACACAATTAATTCCATTACATCAACAGTTCACTTAGTTCACATCTTGCACTCATTGTATCTCCTCACGTAAATGGATCTAGTTATCGGACAGCCATAAAAGTGAATAACATTCAGTGCAAACAATTTTGAGCAAGCAAATCCCACTGGACTAAATGTATCCGAAGCAATTATATGTACAAATTTTTATCGTGATAGACAGTGCAATGGGGTACGAGTATTTTCTAGAATTTACTGATGATAAAGTGATTTTCACGAATGCAGTCAAATGATGAGACAGTCTCTTACTGGGAATTTTTGCGCCATAATGATGTTTCAACGAAATCATGTCAATTCCCTTTAGGTATTATGGCTGAAAAATTACTCATAAGTGATTGTCTGATTAAATTTCGTCTTTACATTACATTTCTCCTCTTCTCTCTTTACACTCCATACTCCATTAGCCTTTTCATCTTCAGTCTCCTCTTCCTTTCCTCTTTTTCCTTCTTCTTCCACTCCTTCATCTCAGTTTTTTCTCTCTTCGCGTCTTTCTTCATTTCTTTCAGCTCGACGCGGCTGAAATGTGTTGCTATTTCATGTAAACGGGATTCAAAGTGAGCCTTTAGTGAGTCAGAGAAACGACGAAATAGCAGACAAATTTGAGAGAGCGTAGGACGAAATTGAGGTATGCATTCGTACCCGGTATATCTGCTCAGTTTGCATGAATAATATTTGGTGTTGCATTTCACACGAAATTTTCATCTTTAATGAATATTAAATAACGAACGCACCGTTCTTTGCACATCTTCTTGGTTTCCTCCTCCAATTCGTCGAAGTCCTCCTTGTCGTACTTGAAATCCTCGATCTTGATCTTCTTCAGAGCGACCTGCGAATAGTTATGGTTGGCAGTTAGTCACATTTTTGTGCTATGTGTACTTCCCAGATATATATAATATGTATGGTATGGCATTGAAACATAAACTAAAATTGGTCGGACTGCCAACAATAATCTGAGTGTATTTATAATAGGTTGTCGACAATCTGCACACTATATCTTTCCCCATCCAATCGAATGGAAAAAGAAAGTAAACGGCCAATCGAGATTGAAAAAAACTTGCATAAGACAGCAGTTTTAGTCCGTTTTCCAGTCCATATCGAAGATTTTCGAAGTTGCTCGATGTATTCAAGCAGTACCAAACTTCGTCTGTCTCCACCATGTACAGTATTGCCTGAATAAGGCGGTTTATGCAAAGCGACCACAACGCATGAATTAACGCGTCGCGGTATCCGAATATACAGTTCCAGACTATCGATTTCATCATTCACTGATAGACAAGTGTTACCGTTTTCGTACGTTTATCTGGGTATTCTTTCACTATTGAGCTCCTTCCCCTCGATTCCCCATCCACTCAATCAGTTGTTGAGTCGAGCAGACCGGGCGCTAACTCTCAGAATCGTCTGCCGTTCAGTTGATGAACGTTGAGTTAAGTTTGTCCGAACTACATGTGTCTAACGCAAGAGACCCTTGAGGTGGAACTGGGCACAGATCCACCTGAGCTCCGATCAACGCCCGATTTGCGGCGATTATTTCGTCCACGATATCACGTCCTACTTGGTGGAGAACAGAAATGACATGTAGGAAGAACTCCAGTTCATCCGCTGTGCACGCCTAGAATAATTTATTGGTGAAAAATATAATATTTGCATTAATATTCCAACAAAACTGGGTTTAGCGATGCACACTTCTTTTGTTAATTTTTTTACCTCAATCTTGAATTTGTTCGATTCGTCGTGATCGTTTGAGAACAATTCCAGCAGACCCTTGGAGAAGTGCGAGACGTTGTTGTGGTTGACGGGAAATTCCTGAGCAACGCATCATTCCAGGGTTGTCCTATCAAAGCAACTAGTGCATTCGCCATAAGTCTGACCTTCGGGGTTCTGTTGTCGCTTCATGCTATAGACAACCACTCCGCGGAGATATACGTATGGCAGGTGCACTAATTGTTTTGACAAGAGCTGATATGCCGTTTCATTCTACACGAATCGTGTTGATTGGCTAGCAAACAACAGCACCAGCACGGATATTTGCGCTATAACTACCAAATATTCAATCATTGCAGTCTATGTAAGTCTAATATAAATGGCTCTTCCTGACCTGTTCTTCGCACACGAGCACGGCGTTAGGCTCGGGGCTGAAATGCATGCAAATATTCGTCGACCGATTATGTTTTTTTATACCAGAACAATTCTCCCAGAGGCAGGAACAGGGAGCACTCGACGTGAAAGAACAGCTTTTCCTCGTCAACGTCTTCGCAATGGGCGGTATGGAGGAGGAATTCTTCTTGTCCTGGTTGGAGAATAGACTCCGAGAAGGAGCGCTACAAATATAAATTGGCACAATGCCAAGAAAATATTGCCAACCGACGCGGACTCTTTCCGCATTCTTGCCCAATGCGAGCGTTAGCACCGTTTCGTATATCCATTCTTCCGTGGTGTCGTCTCGCTCGATGTAGCTGAAAATTCAAAGATGAGACTTTTTATAAACTCTTTGACTCTTTGACCCAAGCGCAACGGTTGCCTCATTGGGAAGCACACAATTAGGCTTTCTTAAACGGTAAGTTTATGACTTTCTCAGTCGTCAAACTACGTCGGAGCGGGGAACTTCTTTCGAAGACCGTCGTCCATTGCGCGCGCGGTGGCGTTGCTGTTGCTATGCGTTCGCGGTCACGCTGCTCCTTCGCGTAGGAAGCAAACGCCTTATTACGCTGGGGACTCCTTCCTCTTATACGGCCCCGGCGCTGGCTCACAGAAGCCCGACACGACGTCCCGTTACCGGCAAAAAAGAAAAAAAATCTCCCATAATAGGTTAAGGGAGCGACAGTGAACAAGAAGAATGAAATGAAGTTTAGTCTAGGCTATTTTGACTAGGCGACAACCGTCCACGACAAACGATCAAGTGAGAATGACATGGTAATTTAGTGAATGCCAATGACAGCGTAGGAGACAGGACCGACCGGTAGGGACTAGAGACCGTGAATTGACTCAGATATTGACAGCTGTTCATTTCTGGCCGTCTAACTCCATTCGTAGCGGCTGTCTCTGCGAAGGGAGAGACGGCCGCTAGGAATGAAGTTAGATGGAGAGAAATGAACGGCTGTCAATAACTGAGTCAATTCACGGTCTCTAGTAGGGACTAGAAAAATAAAGAGAATAATTGAGACTGCTGCTCTAGGCACCGCAAGGCGACCGCGCGCGCATGAGACGACGGTCTTCGAAAGAAGTACGAAATAGTGCGGTATTTCCGTTTAAGAAATTCTACACACAATTTCAGTTTGCCATTGGTTGTCCTGTCCATCTTCACGCGAAATTCTCGATCACGAATCTGAATGACACTTCGTTGGAAGTTATTATCATGGCTGAGTGGCGTCGAGAAAAAAAATTTTTTAAATTAAAAATAATAAAAAAAACAGGAATTTTATAGCAGTCCCCAAAGTCCTAGTTAGATACCAGGGTTTTTTTAAATCTGTTGTCGAGTACGCGGTTTCCTATAGCTCGTAGAGAAAGGTGGGAGAAGTGCACCTTCAGCGTCTTCGCTTTGTTGACTGTGGAAGGTTTGATCCAGAAGCTGCACGCCACCTGAATGCCAAATTCTGTCTTTTCGAGTTATCGATATTTGCGAACCACATTGGTCGTTCAGTCCTCGACTAATCTTTCCTTGTATGACGTTGGCTTGGCCCTAAAATAGGGAATGCATTTTCCGCCAATCGGCGATTTCTCCCGAAAAATCATCCATAGTTACATACTAGGATGAGCCACTCGATCGTAATAGCAAAACGGGTGGTGGGACAAATTGGAACCCCCGTAATGGAACTGTGACAGAATGTAACCATAATTGACATTATGCCAATATGTTAAAGTAACCCTAGACTTCGATCCAGACCTGCTTAAGACGAATCTTTTTGGTATTTATCACAAGTTTTACACAAGGTCTAACCCGGCTGAACTCCTGGGTTACTGTAACATAGTCTTGGCATAATGCCAATTACGGTTCCATTCTGTTCCAGTTCCATTACGGCGGTTCCATTACGTCCCATCACCGAAAAAGTTAGACAGCTATGGAATCATCACTATCATACACCTCGATCCGATCGAGGCCCATGATTCCATAGCCGTCTAACTTTTTCGGAGCGGTTGTCTCTCCACGAATGAGACGACAACGACGAGTAGACGCAAAATTACGTCATTTTGCTATTACGGCCGAGTAGCCCACTCTATCATATACCATGTATCGGCGCCTTCCAATTTCTCGGCGATGCGCATTTTATCGTCTGTGATGCTGCAATATAAAAGTTGTGACATTTATGTATATTTTAAACAATAATTGCAATTTATTCCATTAATTTCTAACGACATTGCCTTTGTGTTAGAAAAAGGTAATCGACCTGGAGAAAGGATTTGGACCCCGGGCTTAAATCTCCTAGTTTGCTCGGCTGGATTGGAGTGTAATCTAGGGCCTTGTGCCCAGTGTTCTCGATCAGTGAAAAGACTTGGCTCTCGACAACAGTTTTGGGTCTTGAAACGACTTACACGCATCAACACGAGTGAAGGGTACTGTAGAAGGGAACGAAGGGAGGAGGTGGGCTCCCCGCTCACGATTAACGGCCACTCTAGACGGGGGACGAAGACTAGAATGAGATGATGACATTGGAATGAACACGTAATCTCTTGGTCAGAAGGGAAGTGAGCGTGCAAAAATGATATCAATTCCTCTTGCCACCGGTCTCTCACTATGCAATCTCTCGTTAAATAGTCCTAGCTATCGATTTGATGTAAAGAAAATCTAACAAAAATGTATATAATAGGTTAGTTTCTCAATGTTTGAAACGTGGATACTGTTCACTAGTCATAAAAGCAGAGAAATGCGCTTTTAGAATATTATGATACGTCATGGCAAGGCCAAAACGCTAGGGATCCCTCACAGCGGTTGCCCATCATGGAAGAGAGACAACCGCTCAGAGGGAATTAGACGACAGAAATGTGCACTTCTGCTTTGATTCCCTTTCCTAATCCCCGCGAACTCTGTAACATCTCGATTCGGGAAACGCTTTACTTTTAGTTAATAGTATGTAATAGTCATTAGACTCAATACCTTTGATAGACGTGAGAAGGAAGACGAGACGAGATCTTGCCTTCTGGGGATAGTTCACAGACATACACTGTGATCTCTATTGAGGTCAAACTTACGAATGTTACCGCGTAGAAGGTAAAATTCGCAATTTCTTACCATCGGACCGTAGGTAATAAGAGAAGATAGGCTTTGAAAACAATCGAACTTTCCGTGGCCTGTCACGCCATCTGTAATAACTCACTAATAGAGACTAGGGGTAATACATCGGGAAATTTGCCGCTATTCTTCTGCGGAACGCGGTTGACTATCCTCTTGATAGACAGGAGACTAATTTCTAGTTTTAGATCCCCTAATACAGACCTCGAATTGACAGAGAAAGTGTATTAATTTTCCTCTAATTCATTCCGAGCTGATTATCTGCGAGAGACAACTGCACGAACATGAATTATTCAAAAGGAATGCACGCTGTGAATCGTTTCGAAGTCTCTACAGCATGATGTGCAATTCACATTACGGCCAAGTGCCTATTTCACCATCATGGCGCAGGCCGTGGTGCTATTGTCTGTCGTCATTCGATAGCGATTGCGAAAGAATTGTCTTCTATTGAATCCTTCGGGGAGAAGCCGGGGGAGAACGGTTGACTCTTTAATCTGTAATCGTTTTCTCCTCGTGAATATCATCATAACGCGAGAATTATCTCACTCTAGCGAATCTATTGCCCATGGAGGCAATTACTACTATCTAGCGAGACATGCAGCGCCTCGACTTTGTCATGTTATCATGATTAGTACGGTAGTGTGTACTCGTAACGACACATTGACTCCGATTATCGAACAGGAAATGCGTGTTTTATCGCAATCATGTAATAGATAATAACAGAGAAGGCAGAAATTCGAAGGGACATTTCCTTTACGGCTCATTATTTCTTTTCTGATGTGTTGCTAGCATCGTCTTGACAAGTATCTCGTTCTTCATCGATTTTCCCAGTGCATCTGTAAAAGGGTTTCCAAATCGGCAGTAACGTGTATTTCTCCTTCGTTGAATCCACTCGGAGCGATTGTCTATCGATACGAAGTGACAAGAGCTCCACTTTACTCCAAATTAGAAACCTATTCTGCAAGTTTCACAATGCGCACTTATGTAGACAAAAGATAGTTTCAGTTATTAGTTATTATACAAATGTAATAAATATGTCGTTCAGAGATGAAGAAACCATACCCTTTGTGATTACATTCATGCAGTTCCCAATAGGGCAAAGAATGCCAGTACCGTCAACCAGAACCTGATATGTTTTCCTGTTCTCGAATTAACGACGAACTACAGTTCTGTGCACTGTTGATTCGCGTGAAGTGTTTAATTACCTTGATGTTGCCTTGCATTACTTTCAGTTTCAAACACGAGCTGCAGACATCGTGCGCCTCTCAAAGTAAATTATGATTGCCTTTTTTTTGAAAAATTCTAAATACTCTCAATTCCTTCGTTCTCTTTATTTTCGGCCGCTTCGCACTGCACCATTTTGTTCGATCGATGACAGCCGGAGCATGCCTGTTTTCAATATAAATCAATATATTTGCAAGTTCTCAGTGGTACTACCGCACCTTCTGTGCATATGCAAGTTCTGCATGCAGCGAATCCATGTTCATCTGCATATTTTTGATGGTATTTTCTATGGCTTGAATTTTCTTGTTCTGCTCCTAAACATAGTTCTCGTCAAACGTTTTCTTTGATATTTTCCGTTTTTTGAATAATTTCGCTTACCTCATTCGCCAATCTCAATTGCTCGACATCGGAAGAGAGCTGGTCAGCTGCAAATATCATATAGAATGCGCAATAGTTTTTTTCTTGATTGCACAAAGCTGTGGGCATTTGGGAGTTTAATTAGGACTCATACATACTGGTGCAACAAAAAGCGACAGTTTATACTGTTATGTTACGACAGAAAAAATTGAACTTGCGAAAGGCAAAAGGAAAGTTTTTTCGTGTTTTTACGTAGCAGTGCGACTAAGTAATTGATTCAAGCATGTCGTCAAAAAGTTGTGGATAAAGCATATAAATCGGGGACTGACTGTTCCAAGGTGAATGCGATCCGTTAATGCTCGGTCTTTGGATCGTAGTAGCTCCCTGTAACATTCATCATTCACATTTTATCGTTTTTCTGCTAATGGGAATTAAAATACTTATTCCTAATCTCTTCTGACTGGTTGGCTATGCGATTATGAAATTAATTAAAATTTCTAAATTCTCGCCACGCTTTCCAACTGTGAACAAGCAGTTCTTTTATCACTAATGGGCGAACAGAGGCCAATATGTTTTGCATCACACAATACGTACCAGATCGAGTGTGCTGATCGTTTTACAGTTAATGCGGGGGCATCTGACTTGAGTGGCGGCCTCCGTATGGATAAGCAGACAGTTGCACGGGCAACGGGTGTACCTACAGCCGTTTAGTTGGACGTTAATGATCAATAAGCACAAATCGATATCTACCATAATCCTCACTTTTTGCCCGGAGGCGGTGGTCGAATGGGTGTAGTTTCCAGGCAGCTGCTGCATTTCACCACGAGCAGCGCACCCTTGCCTTCCAGATCGATGATAGCGTCACAAACGCGTCAATTCACGGACATGTCTGCTCCTCGAAAAATTGGCATATTTGAGTCGACCTCAGCAAATCTGGAATTTTAGTTGTATTTACTGATGTCTAGCGCATCTTCAGATCAATCACAGCAAATTGATATAGATTCGGTCACATATGGGAAATGAGACGGACATTTTATGACTAATTGCTCATTACCTTTGGTCAACAGTGCATTCGCGTTGATGCAGATAATAATTGCATTGCATCTTTCAATACGCGGAACATAAAAGATCGGAAAAGTGCGTCCAGTATGTATATACAAGAGTTGTTAAAACGAGAAACGAGGCCTCGTTTTTATTTGATTACTGGGATGAAACGAAACGAGGTTCTCGTTTTGCAAAATTGCACGAGAGATCCTCGTTTTCGGCCGTTAACGAAGAACTAACGCACGTAATGAAACAGAGGGAGAAAAACGAGGCCTCGTTTTTGCAATGATACTCATGCAAATTCCTCGATACCTCGTTCTCGTTCTGACAATTCTAGTATATAGTACACTGTATACGTAAAGACAGGAGCGCCGTGGAAATTTGAGTCATAGCGGTGAAATGGTCAGCTGCGCAATCATTTTCAGCATTTTCACGAAAGGGAGATGAAGCAGAAGTACATTTGTCTGTCGTCTAGGTCCAGCCGCTCAGACGGAATTGCATGAGAGGAAATTAGGCTGTCGCTTTCAGCCACTTCTCCGCATGCGAGACCGGCGCGGTTTAGAATGAGTCTCGCGAGAACGCTGTATGAAATGTAAATGAAGCGAGAATCTCGTTCTGGCGGTGGTCTCGCATTCTCTCGGATAACGGTGTACATTCCTTTTCTCTAATTCATTTTCGAGCGGTTGTCTCTCGTATCTGATAGACAACCGCTCGGCAATGAATATGAGAAAAGTAAAGCACTTCGCGAACCGATTGGTCTCGCGAGAGTCTCGCATCGCTGCGAGATTCTCGCACCCTTCTCCGTTCATTTCATTCAGTCTCGCGAGACCACGCGGTCTCATTCATTTTCATGCGAGACTCTCGTTCTCGTTCCCGTACGCGATACCCTAGAGGAAATGCATTTCTGCTTAATTACTAAACCCCAAACAGTAATGAACACAAATCAAATCATTTTCAGTGCGCAAAATTGGAGAGTTCATGCGAAACAAATACATACGTCATCTAAGCAAAAGTGAATAGGCAACTAATATGTTAGAGCAGATTGAACAACTCAGATCATTATATCATTCGATTGAGGCGATGCCTCTGACTATACGATGTGTCATCTCTGAGATAAAAACATTCTACATGCCGATCGATCGACCAGGGCGCAATGCGCGACGATACTGGAGTTCAAGCTTAATTAGAAAATCGAAGAAACATTCACTTGCTTTCAAGTATTATATAATATTATAAGTAATTTATCACGAAACCACAGGATGTAAAATAATTTTCATGCTTGAAAAATCAAAGAATATAGGCAACCAGAAAGCAGACGCTTCAGGCCGTCAGCATAGCATTCACAAGAACCGTGTTTCCCATAGCATTTCGCAGCCCTTCTGAAACCAAGCTTTATTCATTTGCAGGAATGTTTCACCATCATTTTCAATAATGAAATGCACACACCTGCTGAAATGACATTGGTGCGAATTGCAATAGGACAACGGATGCCAGCACCGTGGCTTAGAACATGAAATTGTTTCTCAAAGGCGAACGCGATGTTGAATAGGAGCTATCTAGTCACTTGAGTTATGTATTTTGCACTGAAAAAGACAGATGCTTTTGCAGAGATGCAGAGATGCTTCGCTTAAGTTTGAAGTTTAATGACTAATGCAAATGTTCATGGTGTGTGTCATTTTTCAGAACCAAGTACTAGGGATGGCAGAATGATCGAGAGAGTGCATTTCGTCTCTCTGTCCTCTCCATCGTGCGGTGATCACTTCTCTCCATTCCCATACTTTCTCGTCGTCAGAACGGTCTACTCTGACAACGACAGAGTATGGGAATGGAGAGAAGTGATCCCGTAAAGTGCATGCAAAACAATTTCCCTTTGTGGCTCTTTTAATTACTAAACCCCAAACAGTAATGAACACAAATCAAATGATTTTCAGTGCGCAAAATTGGAGTGTTCATGCGAAACAAATACATACGTCATCTAAGCAAAAGTGAATAGGCAACTAATATATTAGAGCAGATTGAAGAACTCGGATCATTATATCATTCGATTGAGGCGGTGCTAGGGTGTCGCTCGCGGTGACTTTAGTGCATTCGCCGTGTCTCTACTCACCGAGGAGCGGTTGTCTATCGAATGCAGAGACGACCGCTCCTCGGAGAGTAGAGACAGAATTAATGCACTAAAGTCACCACGAGCGACACCCTAGGCGATGCCTCTGACTATACGATGTGTCATCTCGAGATAAAAACATTCTACACGCCAATCGATCGACCAGGGAGCAATGCGCGACGATAGTGGAGTTCAAGCTTAATTCGGAAATCGAAGAAACATTCACTTGCTTTCAAGTATAAAATTTAAATAATTTATCACGAAACCACAGTATGTTAAATAATTTCCATGCTTGAAAAATCAAAGAATATAGGAAACTAGAAAGCAGACGCTTCAGGCCGTCAGCATAGCATTCACAAGAACCGGGTTTCCCAGAGCATTTCGCAGCGCTTCTGAAACCAAGCTTTATTCATTTGCAGGAATGTTTCACCATCATTTTCAATAATGAAATGCACACACCTGCTGAAATGACATTGGTGCAAATTGCAATAGGACAACGGATGCCAGCTCCGTGGCATTGAGCCTGAAATTGTTTCTTAAGATGAACGTGATGATGAATAGGAGCTATCTAGTCACTTGCGTCATGCATTTGCACTTAAAAAGGCAGATGTTCCTCTCAAAAGAAAGGAAATGGCGCATCTGTCCATTTCACAATTATTGCAGTCCATGGCACTCCTATCTTTCACCCGACAAGTATTCGCTCAAGTTTGAAGTTTAATGACTAATGCAAATGTTCATGACGTGTGCCATTTTTAAGAACCTAAATAAAATTCAACCTCTCACCTTGATATTGCTTTGCATCACCTTTATATTCAAGTATGTGCAGCAGATTTCATGGTAATCGTAAGTAGGATTTTTATATTTAATTTTTTATATGTACCCAAAATTCCATATTTCCTTTCGACTGCTTGCCACCGCACCATTTCGTTCGATCGATGATGACATCCGGACCATGTCTGGTTTTGAAAATACTCTAACTGAATCTTTTAGATCGTGAAGGATTGTATCGGAGGAAACGAAGGGAGAATGGAAAGTGCAAAGAGGGGAACGGAAGATGATTCGTGACATTGTCAGGTGTGTCGAAAAGGAGAAAAGAGAGATGAAAGTAACATTGCGGCTACAGGCCGTTGTATCTACTGAGGAATGTGCTGGTATTGCCTGGTTCCCAGCTCCAACAGCACTGTTATAGTAGGGTGTCGCTTGGAGGCATGCAGTGTATACGTCATCTCTCTACTCTCACCGTTGTGGTTGTCTCTGCAGTTCAAAGATTACTGCTTCGCTGAGAATAGAGACATGAAGAATGTGCCAAATGCCTCGCAAGCGACACCCTATGTTATAGCATCGGCGCCATATCTCGCTTCTTAAACATACACTCGCGGAAAAAAAGTATTGCAGCAAACACTTTTCTCTGTTATCTCCGCTCTCAGTTTTCTGAAATTTTCAATGTACATACTAGACCACAGGGGATGGTTTTGCCAAGTAGGACGAACCCTGTATATCGAGTGCCCGCTTCCCCATAAATAAATTTTTTTGTTGGGTGTTCAAAACATTGTCATTTTGCAGTGAGGGGTCAAAAAATCTGAACTTTTTATTGAAGGTAGTTCACCTCAAAGTTCACCTGAAATGAATTCCTCTCGCGTATTTGAGATGATTTCCACACGGTCGATGACCGTAAAACATTTACATTGTTACGTGGTAATGTGACATCTTTCGCTGATCACAAAGCAAGGGATCAATGAGCGTGTGTTATTCAAATTTGATGAAATTAATCGATAACTTTAATCACAATGCAATTCAAAAATGAAAAGTAATGAAGGTATTCAATAACAAATCAGGTGTCCTGCATAACATTCACAAGAGTGATGTTGCCCATGGTATGTTTCAGCGATTCTGAAAATAAGATTATGAAATGAGTTAATATTCGTCTGGTACGAAGCTCACCTTCTGTGCGTTTGTAAGTTGTACTTGCAGGGAATCGATGTTCCTCTGCATCTTCTTCATCGTGTCTTCGAGGGATTGAATTTTCTTATTTTGTTCCTAAAAATGTTCTTGTCAAACATTTCTACTGTAATATTAATTCCTCTAAACATCATTATTTCAATTCGCTGCGGAATTGCAAAAAATGGAAATATGCTGATTTGGGATGAGGAAGGTGATTCCCTCATCATTCGGAGAATGCCGCATGTGGCCTCGCACACAGAGGCAATATTCCCCGTTCTGGAGAACCCTCCTTACCTCAATCGTCAACCTCATCTGGTCATCGTTCGAATAGCGCTGTCCAGCTGCAAATCTTTGTTGTTACGTGGTCGTGCAATGATAGTGAAATTTTCTTCACTGCGAAGTACGCGATGAATTTGCTTTTCTACTTAAAATAGGCTAGAGGCAGAGAAATTACCGTCCACTTCAGATTTTCGCTTTACAGTTCGTCAGACAATTTGAACATTCTCGTCAATTGAGAGTTCAGCAGTTGCCTTGCAATAAAAGATGAAAGATAGGGTGTTGCTTTCGGGTATTTATTGACAGCTGGTCATTTCTAGTCGTCTAAGTTCAATCGTAGCGGTCGTCTCAGCGAAAGACGATCGTTAACAATGAAGTTAGAAGGCGAGGAGGTGACCGGCTGTCAACAAATGCCCGAAAGCGACACCCTAAGGAAAGATTGAACTGACTGGACATGTTGTGTGAACACATCCACTCCTTAACAGCCACATTCACATTCCAGTCCATGGCTGTCATTGTGACGAGTGCCATCGTGGTGTCTTGGACTTGTGTTTGATTCTGCAAGCAATTCGTTCATCCTATTTCAATATGATCATATTGAATATTGTAACATCCGTTTCGTTATGCGATCACTACGAAGACGGAGAAACACGTTCCTAAGATGCCAAAAATTGTGACTGGTTCACAAAACCCGGAACAACTTTCGAAGCCCGGAAGCACGCAAACGGGGCAACCCTGCGCAGACCGCGTGCTGCGCAGATCGCGTGCACGCTGTCCGCGCTGGGTGATCCGAACCGTACAAGCGCACAGAGGCGCCTATTCGGTCGGTTTCAAAAAGCAGCTCCGAAGAGCAGCTGAGCGGCCTCAGCCGGCCGCATCGACTGATCCAGAGCTCGCCTTTTATAGCCGCTCGAGTGGGCGGGGCCAAGCAAGAGTTAGAGAGTGAGTGAGAGAAATCCAAGTGAATCCCGCAATAATGCCATATCAGCGGGTATAAAAGGAAACGCGACGCTTCTACTCTATTGGGATTGATCGAGAGGTATCATTAGTCATGCTGTTGTAGATGGGTAGCCTCAGGAATAGCCAAAAAGTCGGGTATTGCAGATGGATAGCCCCCGGAACTACAATCATATCTGATTTGTGGAAAGCTTACGGTGGTATAGAAAAGATGGGAATGGACTACAAACATGCAACTGTGAATCATAGTCTCCATTTCAAAGACCCTCAGACTGGAGCGCATACGAATATGGTTGAAGGAATGTGGTCGCATATGAAATCACATCACAAGTATGGGAGAGGCACTCATAGGGCGGTCCTTCCTCTGTACCTTGCAGAGTTTGCAGTCCAGAAAGGAGGGGGTCCTAGCAGTCCAGAGAGGAGGTGGTCCTAGCAGTCCAGAGAGGAGGGGTTCAGAGCAGTCCAGAGAGGAGGACGACGATGAAGTCGAGTGAGCAGGGGGAAAGAAGAAAGGAGGGAGGGGGGGGGAGGAGGGGGGG
>JACMIF010002892.1:0-16276 GCA_014805445.1 Diplogasteroides magnus
ATTGTACCCAATTCCTCAATCAAGGATTAAACCACCCGAAAAATCGTTCATCGACGGGACAAACCATTCTTTCATGCCTCTTAAAACAACCCTTTACCCCTGCCTGTCTATGAGAATGGATAAACATTATGTATGTATTATGTATGTATGTAACACTAAGATAAATAGGCAGTGAAATTTACCTATAGTTAGTACAGGTATCACTGATTTTTCAAGGCAAAAACAGTAGAATCATTTGCTTGGTTATTTATCATAATGGTTATCGTCTGACATCTTTCTTTTATTTCGAAAACTGACTCACGGCACTTTTGGCAGTATCGAAAAACAAGAAAAGTATGGCTATAAGAAAACATCGAATATCAAAAATGGCAATGCAAATTTTCCAACGTTTTAAATGTTTCGTCCTGCTTTCCGCAGCTTAATATAGGCTATATTATATAGCACATCGAAATATCGCATTCAAATGTGGGATGGATTTATGCAAAGCCGATAGCTCAGGACTTATTTATCAACTAAGTGAATTTAAAAATCATGGAATGGTCCTTAATTATAGATTCGTAATCGACAATTTCGCTTGAAAATGGAAAGCAAAATCGGCGCTGATGACATATTGAAAATGTGAGCTTAAGGTAGGGCCGAAACACATAGTCTATAGAGTTGGCAAGTGGGCTCACGAGCGAGCCGGTTCAATGAACCGATTCACTCATTTTGACCGCGCTCTAGAAGAGCTGAGAGCTGAATGAACATAGCAGCTCGCGTACCGTACGGTTCGCGAACCGTATGTTGCGGCTCATTCATTCCATTTTCACTCACTCCGCCCGGTTGTTTTCTTCATTCTATGGTGAGCTGTTTGGGCGAACCGGTACGCGAGCTGAAATAGGCGAACCGGCTTACTCATTTCAGCTCACGAACCGCATGCGCGCGGTGTACCGCAAAATGAGCCCTCTTGCCAACTCTAATAGTCTATGGTACGGCACATCGCGGTCCGATATGCTCATATATATATATAAAAAAGAAATATTTGCAGCTCAACGTCAATCGAAAGAGACGATACCAGAGAAGAATGGGTATTCGAAACGGCGATCGCATTTATACTTCAAAGTGGAAATGATCATCACATTATCACTGTAGGTTGATCCCCATAGATTCAATGATAATGGGATCATGAATCTATTCGTGACTTTTTTATACTTCAGTCGCCACTCTTCTCTGATTCCTGCATCCTTCCTGGAATGGACAAAGAATGGATTATGGAAGATTTTAACCTTGGTTCGGAACTTGACAACGATGATATCCTCCTCTTCCACATGGAATTTTCTCTCTTCTTTCCACTTGGAGAAGTATTACAGTAAGTTACAAACCTCAACGCACCACAAGTCGTGTCGTGGTCGTTACTTAACGGTTCCCAAAAGATGAATGATTTGCAGACCTGAAAACGATGCGGTGCTCGTGTGTGGAAAAAGGGTCCGAAATGCAGAGAATTGAAAGGCAACAATATTCAGCTTCAGGAATTCCCCATCAATCGCAACTATGTTTCTCATTTCTCCAAATATCTGAAGGATTTGTTCACGAAGGATGAAAATGCGAAAAGATTCAACATTGAGGTATACCTAATACGATGCAATTTCTTACTCCTAGCGTTAAATACTATTCGTTTTGTGATTTTTAACCGTGCTATGAGCGTTTTATAAATCGTATTAGATACTTCAAAATTATATAGGGAGATACGCATCGTTTTCCGGGTTAAAAATAGAAACTGAATCTAGAAGAGGCTTTCAGATGTTGAAATCGGATGAACTGGAGTCTTTCTTGCGTGTTATCACGGATCTCAGCCCAGAGAGTTGTGATTATTCAATGATGTCACTTACTGCAAGTCGAGCATTGGGTGGCCCCCAGGTGAGATTGCACTGGGATCCGCGACGCGTCGATTTACGCGTTGCGGTCAATTCTGCATGAATCTGTTTTCAGTTTATGCTGTACAATGTGGAGAGCTACGAAACTCATCGAAACCGTCTCTTTAGTTGTCTGGTCGGAGGAGACCGTTTCTACTTCGAACACCTGAAATTCACCCAGGAACGCGAACTAAAACTGGCCTATTACGTATGTTTCAGAATCATTGGAAAGCTTCGCAGCATTATTTTATTCTTGAGAACATTTTCCTTTTCGTAAGTGCTACACACAATCAGCACACAATGAGATGTGTTGATGATCTCACACATACACAAGGGTGTGCTAGGTTACTGTAATCTTAAGAAACCTTGTCACAGGATGTACTAGGTTACTGTAATCTGAAGAAGCCTTGTCACACAGCACGTACATTTCGTGATGAGCTTACAAAATAGGCCAAAGAGTTCAGAGTAAGCAATAGATACAATACGAGAGAGAAATGTGCATAATTTTTTAACGTTTGCAGGACGCCTTGAACTGCCTAGCTCTTGCGCACTTTGAGACATACAAGGAGAGTTTCGATGAATTGGATGAAGACATCAAGAAGTTGTGCGAAGAACGGTGGGTTTTTGAGTTCAAAAATTCATTTAAAAAAATAAAAATTCAGCCGAGTTGAGTTGGAGGAGAGGGAGAAAGATGCGGAGAGAGAAGAGAAGGAGATGATGGATTGGATTTATTCGAATCTCATTGTAGCTTGAATCCACAATCTTGATGCATTAGGAGTCAAACTGCTCAAATATGAATATTTTGAAAATGCATTGTAAACGCTGGAATTTTTATGCGATCTAACCATTGTGTTTCTGTGATGAAAAGGCAATTGGTTCGATAAACCTGAAAACAACGTTCCAGATATTATGCTCATGAGCAAATCAGACTATGGACCCAGTGTTCCTTTAAGAGCACGGGAAGAACTAAAAGGAAGCCTTGTCGGTGAAGAAAAGCCTAGATACATCAAACTGTGCAAACGGGCAATGCCTTTAACGTACAGCGAGATGCTCAGACGTGGGATTGATCCGGATGATCCCGGAGAAGAATGTGAATAAAGTAATAAATATATTAATCAAAATATTATCTTGTAAACGACAAATCAGTATAATACTTACAATTATATGGTGTTTTATTGGTGCAGACACTATTCAGCTCTCTATAAAAAAAATAACAAATTGAACGGAACATTACATCTGCAGATCATTGGATGAAAATACGTAGATATTAGGGAATTTGCCTAATGTTATCATTGCCGTCTTTGACTGAAGACGACTTCATGAAAGTCGAAATGGAATTAATCGTAAAGTTGTTTCGAAGCACATGGCGGAATCTGAAAAGCATCAGTAGTAGATATAAGCATATATGTGATTTCACCTTTCATGGCGTTCCTCACTATCTGTAATGGATGGTTCTCTGGACGCAACGTCTTGATTCGGCTGAACAAAGTTTTTACAACGTGAACAATAGCTGCGCCATGGACATTTGCGCGATAATGGCGAAATGGAAATAGCGCCGTGACGCATGTGTCCACTTCACCATTACGGCGTAAATATCCCTGGTGTTATTGTCCTTCCCGTTCGATTAATCGTCGGTGCTTGTTTACCTCGATATTTGTCTGGTTCGGCGACTGTTCCAGTCCAATTACTCCCTGTATACGCTTGTCTATTTCTGTCATGACTCTTGATGCTCTGTCTTCAATGCTGAGGTAGAATTGTTGGTTGACCATACGCGCAATGGCAATTCCGAAGAAAATGACGACCAACAGATGAGGTGTGAACTGAAAGATGTTTTGATTAGGGTTCGACTTTTGGAACGCATTTGCATTTTCCGGTCTGTGCTCTTGTGTGATCGATTGCCTATTAGGGAAAACGGCAATTTTGTGCGAGAAAGTGCATTTCTCATTCGTCTAAACATCTAGGAGTCTAAACATTGTAGTTCCTCGTCAAAGTGTATTATCATCACCTCACTAGGCTCAAAGGCGCAAGTCCAATATCCGGGTGTGAACCGGATAAAGGCAGTTATGGCTCTTTGAACTACGCGCTCTCTGATCTAGTCCGTTTGGTGCAAGAGAAAATTGGGTGGTTGACAGTTCGAACTCCGAAAGAGCAATGTCCTCTTTATCCTACTCAACGTGTACCGAAACAAGTGCAACACGTACCGATGCATTGTTCGGAGTGAAATCTCCTCCAATGGTTGAAATGGCAAGGAAGGCGAAGTAACACGAATCGAATAGAGAAAGAGCGGAATCTGAAAAGAAGAAGTGTATCAAAGAAATCTTAACTATTTCTTGCGTGCTACTTTTTGTCATTGAGAATTCAGGAGTACAAGGATAATGTGTAGTAATGTGTAGGGAACGGAATCTAAGGAGAAGTGCACATTTCTGTCGCTCTGAGAGCGGTTGGCACTTTCACTTGGTGGACAACCGCTCCGAGGGAATTAGACGACAGAAATGTGCACTTCTGCTTGGATTCCATTTCCTATTCTAACGAATACAAGGAGCAAATGCGTAGTAATGTGTGTAAAAGGTGTTGCTGTCATAGCGAGTGTGTGCAATTATGATCGTGTGACCACGTACCGGGTGGGCCAGCCAGACCATCATAAACATTCACGTAGACACCGGCCAGAGACGTAAATAGAATTGCGATGACTATTGCCAGAAACAGAGGTAGAGAGACGACTTCGTCAGCTCTAACCGTGTAGCCACGAACTTTTCTGTCAAGTATCATCTTTCGTGCGATGCACGGAAATATATTGGATACCTGCAGCTAGCGCGAATCGGTGCGTATAAATAGGTGAACATGTCAAACATCCACTGGCCACAGTCACGAAAGACAATAAATGTAAGTGGAATGGTCATCATGGCATAGATAATGGCATAAATTCTTCCGGTGGTTGTAACTGGAGCGAGAGAACCTGAACATGTCAATTAAAAACCTTTTTGGCTAATTAAATTGGTAAACCGATTTTTGAAGTGACATTTTTTTTAAATGAAAAACCAACCAAAACCCGTAGTCATGAAGATGGATACAGAATAGAAAACGGCGCTTGAGTACTGCCATTGATAATTTGGTTCGTTTCCACTTGACTCCAGCTTATCAAAAGTCGACCAGTCATACTTTCCTTCTATCGAGAGCATCTTCTTGTAAGATTCCTAAGTTGCACCTGTTAGCTATGCCAAAGAACGTGGGTCAAACCTTTAGAATCATTTCCACCGTTTTGTTCCCTTCAACAGTGACAAGACGAAATTTTGCCGCTGTTTCATGAAAAATTTTCAAAAGCTGTGCTCGAGCGACTTCAGTTCTCTTAAATGTTTAAATGTTTTTTTAAAAGAAGTGAATTCATTGTTTCGCTTAGTAAGGATTCTAAAATGGTACGTTTATACGAAAAATTGCATTTCTCTTTCGGCCATTAACTGAGGAGTTGTTGTCTCTCTCATACGATTGACAACGTCTCCGAGGGAGTTAGATGAATGAGAAATGCATAAAAATTACCGCTTTTGAAACCGTAATAATGCTTAAATGTTTAGTAAGCAGTGCTTACTCTGATTTCTTCCGGGGACTCGACGTGGTAAAATATCGCCCCGCCGATACATGCATAAATAGGAACAATGCACAGAATCAGAATGTGGCGCAGTCCAAACGAATGATTGAGAAAAATGAATGAATAGATAGCTTGAGCAAATTCTGAAAACAATTATTGCAAACGTTTGATCGCGGCTTGCATACTCTTTGAACGTTTCATTTCATGGTTGCTTGATATTGGTGGGCGGCTCGGATTGCGTCCCATGTCTTCGAAGTTCCATAACTGCTGCAATTTGGCCCGTTTTGTATACATTCCAAATATGAAAGCCATACCTGCTTGGCGTACAGCGGAAAAAGCAAGTCCTTGCCAATGATCATGGACTCTCCGTGCTTGAATTTACTGAAATAAACCATTTTTTTCAATTCAGAGTAAGAAATTGCAAACCGATAGTATGCTTGGACTGCATCGGCAGTTGAAGGCATAGAAACTGCTATAGCAGTGGGTGCTTCTGCAGGAGGGATCTCTTCTTTCCCTCCCTTTTTCACCCCTTCCTTGTCGGAATTCTCCGTTTTCTCGTCGTCTTCGAGCACCATCACTCACGTACTGACCACACTAAACTTTCACATGGTTATCTGTCTATGAATAAGACGCTCGACGCAAATTTTACATTAAATAACGAAGAATCGGGAATTTCGGTGCTATATATGGCCCATATGTGCAATGGAAAAGCGATAAAAATCACAATCATGCAGCCTCTGATTGTGCGAAAACAAGTTTCTTGCAGCTATTGAGAGCAACAGAATGGGTGGGATATCGTCATTCTGAATACCTCGCATCATCGGCCTTTGACCTCTTTCTCTTCTCCCTCTTCTCCCTCTTCTCCCTCTTTTCACGGTCCGTCGGTGCAAATGGATCCTACAATGCGTCATTATTGTGTGGCACGCGGGGACACAATCACGTGTTTACCTCATGTTTCGTGCGTTATGGAATGACTGTGTCTGTATTAGAGTGGAGGGGACACCCGTTTGGCTGGGAGGACCGAAGTGAAATGATGAACGACTGCATGGTAGAGAACTCGAAACGGGCATTTCTAACCTCCCTGTTCTAGTCCGAGCGGTCGTCTTTCAACCTCATAGACAACCGCTCGGACGAGAACAGGGAGGTTAGAAATACCCGTTTCGAGGTCTCTACTGCATGGGCATTTCGAAGAATTGTCCCGACGAGATCATAAGACGCGTCACTCTAGTCTGTATTCCATTGTACAGTTGCGACATCCACAGTGATCCAAACAATCATTATGTTTTGCACACTACAACAAGTTACAGTGTATTTTCGAGTATATTATCGGAAAAAAACAAACATTTGCACAAATATGGCACATTGTCACAAATGGCACACAGCACACAGAAAAATTTTGTCAATTCCTCCATCATTCGGTTAAAAACTGTCAAATTGCCAATATTAGCCGTAAAACTGCTAATATTGGCAGTTTGAAAATGAAGTGTGGGGAAATCGCAGTATTTTTCGGGTGTATGCGTATATTCATTACAAATCGCTTCGTCTAATCTCCACACGGCCAAAGTTGCCTCCATACACATCAGAACGTGATTTCATGAACGTTGAAATGGACTCCGTCGTGAAGTTGTTGAGTATCTCTCTTCGTGCACTGAGACATGATGTTCGTAACTGTTTTGTTTCAATTGGACCCACGCAGGGGAAAACTGATACTAAACTGCCAAAACCGTTCCTACTGTTTGAAAACTGCCAACATTGTTATTTTTCAGACAATATGAGCGGTTTTGGCAGTTTTTTGTTGTGTGCCTACCGTTCCTCTTCGAAACTGCTGGCTGAACTCTTGCGTGACAATACGGAAGAGGAGGAAGTGGGTGTGACGTCACCAGACTGAACACTTTCATTGTCCACACAGATCAAATCTCCAAACAACCATCTCGAACTGGTTCTGTTGTGGTTGAGGAATGAATCCCAGTGCATTCTGTACGCGATGTTCCAATGCGGCCATAGTGCCAAAGATGCCAGATTCAATGATGAGATAGTTGAGTCTATTGATAACTCGAAGGAATGGAAGACCGAAGAAGAAGACGACCATCAGAACCGGCTCGAACTGAACTGAGTGGATGAAAGACAATAGCGCTCTGAGATTTCCATTTCACCAATATGGCGCAATTGTCCATGATGCTCTTGTCTTTCACTCCAAAAATCTACCTATTGTGCAAGCCCACTCACCGAAACATTGTGAGGCATGAAATCGCCCAGTCCAATCATGCTGACACCAATGAAAGCGAAATAACAAGAGTCGAAGAGAGTGAGTCCAGAACCTGAAAGAAATGAGATTCCAGGAAGAAAATCTGTTAGACGACGCATTTGAAATGAAATTTGAACTCGATCTCACAATTTTTAAAATCAGGATGTTTCGAATCCTGTGGTGAATGTAGTTACAAAATACAAAATCATCGTAAGGTCATCGGGTGACATTTGAGCCATAACGGTTAAATGGACAGAAGCATCATTTCACAGTTCACGTCTATATTTCTTCATTATAGCTCTAATGTCAATGACACTCTTGTCTGTTGCTCATAAGACAGATCATCAACTGACCAGTTTGTCCATGGGAGTCGTCGTACCAGTGGACGAAGAATCCTGACAGTAGAACATACACAGCCATTGCAGTAAATGACCAGATGAGGGGAAGGGAGAAGACTTCGTTGTCGTCATCCGGGTATCCCTCTGCTTTTCTGTAAGGCAAAAGCATTATTCCAGGATCAATGAGATTTAAGAAGTTGGTCGTTGGAATAAAGTTGACTGGCGTATCTTCTGTGCTATGACTTTTTCGTAAATGTAAAAATGTGTACTACCTGATGTTCATTCGTATTCTGGCGTAGATATGAGTGAGAATGAGAAGGAACCACTGTCCACAGTCACGGACCACCACCCATGTAAGTGGAATTGTGACGAGAGCATACAGGACTACGCAGACCTTACCAAATGTTGTCACGGGAGCTATGTATCCTGAAATGTGACTCGAAAAATCAAATTTAGAAAAACGAATACACTAACCAAATCCACAGCTCGTAAATATTGTGGCACTGAAGAATACAGCACTGGACAGGGTCCATTGATACTTAGGACCATCTTCAGGCCAATTCGGACCTGGCTCCAGCTTGTCAAACGTTGACCACGCATATCTTCCTTCTATTGTGAGCATTTTCACGTAGGCACTCTGAACTTCGATTTGTATTCAGTGAAATTGGGTGAAAAACAAGAGCGCCATGGACATTTGCGCCGTGATAAAAACGATAGCGACGAGGCTTTTGTCTATTTCACCATTTCGACGTAAATGTCCACCTAGACCCGTTAAATTGTATGTCGAAAAACCTTGACAACTTCCTCCACTGTTCTGTTCGCGCTTTGTCGCATTTGTCGAACCTCATTCACTGCTTCTTGAATGGTTTTCGTTAGGTCGTGTCGGGAAGCTTCAAGGCTCTGAAAGTTAAAATCTCCAGAGTTTAAATGAAATAAAGATATGTGTACTTCAACTTCGTTCGGCGACTCGATGGCATTGAAGACAAAGGCGCCGATGCATGCATAGACCACGACTACAAGACACAGGAAGATGTGATGGAGACCAAACATGTGATTCCTATGCACCATGTGGTAGAAGGACTTGGCATATCCTCAAACAGACGTATACCCAACGAAAATCGACTTTTTCTTACGTTTTGATGGCCGTAGAGTAGGCATCTGTGGAAGCCCGGTCCCATCGGCTGTTTGAGCTCTTCCACGTTGAATTTCTCGCAGTTTCTGTAATTGCTATGTGGGATATTTAGTCGCACTGCGGGGTTGAGCAATAGATTCGTTCGCCACGATACACGGAAAAGATAAATAAAATTGTACATATTTCACGTAGCGAGGAAGTCGAATGTCCTTTCCAATCACTAGTGAATCATTGGGCGTTTTCCTTCAAATAGCCATTTTTTAATGAAGATTATAAGGTCAACTAACCAAAAATGCTCATCATCCTTCGGAATGGTTGGAGAAGTAGAATATTCCTCCTGACCTGCTCTCTTGGTTGATGTTGAGCATTCCGCGTCATCATTCACAACAGTAATCATGCTGCAGAGCAATGTTCAGCTTTTTTTGGAAGACATAAAGTCGTCTCGTTTAAGCATAGGACAGTATTGAAAGGAGGTTGTCAACACTTTGAGCATCATTTTATCGTCTTTGACTTGTTGATGACAAAACGACACGGGTGTGCTTTGGGTTCAAGTTCGACAGTTCGAACCATCAAATCATTCTGAGATTGACTGAAACAAATTGACCTACACTCCGCCCTCCCTTTCCCTCTCTATAATACTTGATAGATGCTGTTGTGATAAAGGAGCAAAAGTTCATAGATGAGTAACCGAATAGAGGGAAAAACTTTTCAGTTTTTTACAAGGGAATGTCAACAATCTTGCATCGTCATGTACACAATTTGTTGCACGCGGGGGATGGCACTCGTTATGTATCGATGGGTCATCCGATGAAAGACACGCGCGCTACGGAGATTTGCGCCGTAACGGACACTTGAAAACTGTGATAATGATGACAAGAGAGTCAATTTCATCGACATGGCGCAAACGTTCCTGATCGAGAAAATCATTCATTCTTTTTTTCCGACGAGTGGGCCGCGCCGTTCCCTTGATAGATTTATGGCCATAACTTCAGCGTTTGATTTCCTGGCTCTCTGGACAGCGCGTTTGATTAGTAGAGAGAGGAAGCGTCCCTTTAATTGCTCCTGTTATCTTGGACTCAATTCAATGTCATTATGTCTTTGGTCCTTGTTCTTATTTCATTTCATTGGATATTTGCGAGTATTTTCCTGTTTATCTATTCTTAATCTATGCGTTTCATCAACAATCTCGCATTCTATTACAGGATGATGTAGGTTGTTTATAGTTTCGATTCTCTCATTCTCAAAAATCAAACAATAACCCTCTTTGTGATGTCGGTACACTCAATACACGATGGCCGTTTTAATGTTTATCACCATTTCTCGTTTATTACGCCCTGTAAAGCGCTGTGATTATTTAACGTTTGTTATGTGTCACTGAGCGGCATCAGATATTCAGAAAGAAATTTCAATGCAGACTCGTGACAGTGTAGCCAGGAGTAACGACACGAAGGTGCGAATTGCCTTTGATTATTGATTGACAATAGTTGGTGCCAATGATGCTTGTTATAGTAGAACCCCCCAAACACTGCCCCAAATGATTCACTGAATAGATAGCAGGTATTCATATTCCTATTTTCTATCATAAGTTTGTCCCAACAAACCGACAGTGAAATATATAAGGTATGGAAAGCAAGTAGAAGAGCATTTCTATGTAGCCTAATTCACTCGAGCAGTTGACCATTACATGAGAGAGAAAACCACAAGAATTAGACGGGAAAAATTCACTTCTGCTTGCTCTCCGTACCCAAAGTAGTTATAAAAAATCCGTCCGTGATATATATGTGAGGCTCCTTCCCGACGAGGAGATCAATACCCTGGCCGATAAAGAGAGTGGGATCAACTTAGATAGACCCAAAGAAAAACACTTTATTGCTCTCACCGCTGTGTGGCGTTTCACAATCTCCCACGAACGGCTTCTTTATGTCTCTAATAGATACTATCTATGTATTTCATATTTGAAAATGGTGGTGCAAAGTTGAATGTCATATCATTTTTTCATCAATGAATTCAGAAGTTGAGTGGCAGTCCTCCCCCAAATGATGGTCCTTCTTCCTCTACGGACAATGATGAAGCACAGAGGAATAGTAAGGTCCGTTTCACTGTGAACAAACGGTTGAAATGCTTTAGATAAATCTAAAACAATCAGTAAAGAAGACAAAACGAACCCTCAGGACAACAATAAAAACAGCAAAAAAGGACCACTGGTAAGTTCTCTGTATATTCCTATTTCATTATACACCGTATATCAGGCATTTTCCATCGCCAGCGCTTTACGCAACGCCACGGATTATGTTGTCGCAATAGCTGAGCAGCATGGAGATAAGCAAAGGTTTAAAAATTATTATTATTTATTATTTCTAAAATTTAATACTTTTCAAGTAAATTAACCTAAAAATTCTAAACACATGCTTTAGGGAGACAAACGCTAAGAGATCGAATAGTTCTGTTCATCGAAAGGGAAGAATGACTGCTCCTACACTTGGATCGTTTTCGCTAGGCCTAGGAGGAATTGAACTGCAGAAAAGGTATTTATTTATTGTAAATTGAGAATTAAATATTGACTATAGTGATTTCAGAGCTCAACAACGAGCAAAGGCTAAAGCAAACAAGAACGCAAACTGACAAGATCTCACTCATGCTCAACTTGCAAAGATTGTGAGAAAGCACAAGAATATTTATCTATTTATTGCTTATGTAATGTTTTATCTAATCCCTTATCAATTCATTTAGTACATTTGTCAATAGTCTAATCTCCGCAGAGCTGTTGTATTTTCGTACGATGGACAACCGATCCTCGGAAGTTTGCCGAATGACAAATAAACTAAATCAATTGATAAGGGAACGCTAATATAATATTATCATAATGTTTTGAGATTGTGTCAGTCACTGAGTGGCTCTCCTTAATAAACACATAGTAGATTATATGAACATTTTAGTAAGCAGAATACGTTCAAAGATTATTTTTAGGCTATGATGTTATCATTTTGCGTCCTGCAAGATAATCAGTGAGTGTCGATATGGACTAAATAACCTATCTGCTTCAGGACTGCTTAGGTTTTTCAACACTTCTAAGCAACGAACCATGATTTTGAAAATGTTTTAAACTTACAACGTCTCAGATGAGTGTGAATACTTAAGGAATGATGGAAGTGCATCGAAATGCACAGTTCTCTTGCTATTTCTTGCAGTTGAATGGTCGCTTGTAGTTGTCTTCAGAGAAGGAACACGAAACTTCCTCACTTTCTGAATTGAATGCTCATTCAGACTGTGCTCATTCGGGTTTCTAAATCGGTAAAAAATTTCGTCATTCTTCTCCGCAGAGCGGTTGTCTATTAATAATAAGGGTGAGATAACCGCTCTTCTGAGAAGAATGATGATATAATTACCGATATAGAACCCCTAGTTCTAAACATGAAAAGTGTGGATTGCCCACCTGCTTGATAATCGTGAAAATCCTCTTTCCTTCTCCTTCACTCGAAGATGAACTTCCCTGCTCTTTGTTGCTTGTATCAGCACCTGGGCCATAGGCGACGATGTTTCCATACTGCTTGTTGTTCTCCTCTGCGAACATCGACAACATTCTGGAAAGATGGGTCGGTTTACTTTAGGTGGGAAATAAGATGGGATGTCACAAATGGGAAATTATTGACAGCCGTTCATTTCTAGCCGTCTACATTCTCTACACCGCGGTGGTCGCCGCAATGTAGAGAAGAACGCTAAAGAATGAAGTTATAAGGATAGAAATGAACGGCTGTCAATAATTTCCCATTTGCGACACCCTAAATAAGGGTCACGGAAAAGGAGTAAACAAGGCGCTTCATATCTGCTTCGTGATTACGCGCCCCCGGGACAATGGGGGCGCTCCTACATATATACTCGTTGTGATGTCAAAGGCCGTCGTGGTGATAAGAGAGTGGCCCGTCATCGTTTTGTCTTTCGTAAGAGAAAATTTTAGGGTGGGCACTTCGATTCCGTTGGCAAAACGACACTCATTTCGCATCTGCGCCCTCCATTGCCCGATCGTCTCTATCTGGAGGAGACAACCGCTAGAAATGAAGTTAAACGGCTGGGAATCGAAATAATAGAAGAATCGGCCGATTCCTATTACCAATAAATTTTATTGCAGTCTTATCTCGGAAACGGAACACTATTTCGTCAGAATTTAGTCTTGTTATCAGAAGCCATCGCTATGATCGTGAACAGAATGGTAGTTCGTGATCTATCTGCTTACAACACGATCCCATTGGACTTGTTAATGTTTCTTGAAGAAGATAAACAACTGTTTCTAAAAATTTTCCCCCAAATGTTCTTTACTCACCACTACAATCAGTTGCTTTTAATTTCATAACAAGTGTTTCAGTGTGATAAGTTCGAGTGTGATAGTGATGACACTATCACTTTCACACTTTCCCACAGAGTCTTTCAATGCACACACCAAAGGCACAATTGCCATATTCCCACCCTCTGACCTGATCGGCTACAAAACAATCATTGGCTCATTTCCTCTTATCTACCAACATCCGGAGAAGTCACCAGAGATCGCACCAGATCGTTTATTCACTGACTTGGCCCCTCTCTTCTCTACTAGCGGTCCGTATAATTCTAACCTCTTCCGAGTGGTCGTCTCTTATCTTCATAGACAACCGCTCAGTGGAGATCAGTGAGGTTAGAATTATACGGTCAGCCCACACTACTCTCAGTAGACGTCTTTGAACACTGATTGTGAGAGACAACAATACAGTGTAGGGAATGATGAAATGCAGACTGCTTCCCATGTTCTATTCATGGATGATAAGGGCCATCATGAACAAGAATACCACCGTTTACAAGGCTGGACCAAAGAGTGGTCGGTCCGCCTCCCCTATTCATAGAAGCACTCGTGAATAAGGTATCAGCAATTTGAAATATTCAGAGAATTTTCTCTTGGTTTGAATGATGTGCACACTTTATTATCGATTTAGTCTTCTATCTACAAGGATTTGGATGACCTCTGGCATAACCTCCTCCGTGTGTAACGAACCGTGTGTACGCCTATGGAAGGAATCGGGAATTGACGGGGTCAGAAACACTCAGTTCAAGGTCTTTCATCCTCCATTTCAACAAACCCTAAGCATTTCATGCCTAGTCTTTCTTGATGCTTATCCTTAGGCAACTATATTTCAGTTGTTCTATCATCGGATTGAACATGGTCAAAACTAGAAGTCAGACGAGAATGGAGGCATCCAATGCTTCCAAAAACATCCAGTCTTCCACAAAAGGTGAGAAAGAACGAATTGGTATTTTCTTTTCTTTGTTCCATCATACGAATAATATATTTATGGCAATAATAGGTTATACTCGTTAGAGATTCTGAACCAACAGTAAAGCAGATTTCTCATTCGCATAATCTTCCCCTATGGACAATAGGCTATGGTCTCTACTAGCGATAGTCAACCACTGTTTCAAAGATGAATGAGAAATGCGCTTTACTATTGATTTATGACCCTAATGTTTATCTTTGACCAGGTGGAAGGATAACGGAGAAGGCAAGAAGAAGGACGATCAAGAGGCGCCAGCCTACTGTATGTTCAGTGAACATCCCCTCAGAATACTGAATCATTTCAGGAAAACAAAAATCATCCCAACAATGTCGATTGCTTGCCATACGATATTTTGTTACTGGTATGTATACTTTGATAACTGACATTACTGTCAATGAATTCAGATAATGAAGAAGCTTCACAACAAGGACTTTCTCGCGTTATCTCAAGTATCCCAATTCTGCAGAGGAATTGCGGATAAGAAGAGGTTTATTTCAACTTCTTATCAGCTCTCGACTCGTTTTCCTGTTTTTACTATAGGGGAGCCTGAGATATATTTCATCATCATGGCTGAAACGTTCATGACACATTTGTCGTTCATCCTTTGGCACGGTCATTCATAAATTGCTCTTTTTTTAGAATTCCCGTGCATCTGGAAGCCTGGTGCAAGGCTCCACTCGAGATAGAAAAGGGAGCCCTTGATCATTTCGACTACATCCACTATGCCGTATATGGAGATTGTAGAGACCTTGAGCACCCCAACTACATTCACTATGTATTCTCTGCGTATGGCACAGAAAGACAGGGTAAGTCAGACAAATTGAAAAATGCACCCTTAGCATCCCGAGGTGTCAGTCACATGAGAGAGTAAACAGCGAGTAGAAGAATAAGAAATACATACAAATTACCGTTTAAAAACCCCTGCATGCGTAGTCAATATGTGATCTAGTATGTAGAGACCTCGAAACGCATATTTCTAACCACCCCACTCTAGTCCGAGCTGTCGTCTTTCAACCTCATAGACAACCGCCCAAACGAGAATAAGGAGGTTCGAAATATGCGTTTCGAGGTCTCTACTAGTATGTATATTAATTTCACTAATTGTGAATAGTTGCAGATTTTCATCTCGATCAACAAGATTGCATCAGAGGAACTGAAAATAATCTCAAAGCGCTTCACATCGATGTTTGAGATGATGTCCGTGTTGATCTATCTGTTAAAATGATGTTTGAAGATAAGGATGGTCATTTTTATGATGTCGACGAAGAAGTTGCAAGAAGGGTCAGTTAATGTAATAATGATATAATATGCGCATCTTAGTAGTACTGGACCTTCTTCAAACAAGGAATGTTGAACACGAAAATAAGTATATCATTTTGTCTTGTTTCATGCAAATTGTTCGTCATTTAAGACGCAATAGCTGTAATATGGGACCCCCCTGTCAGTACTTTGTCAAGTTTGTGTCAGGAAGACCAAAAGTGGTTTTTTGGGATGCATATCGGAAAAGAAGTTCCTGATATACTGCTTTTGTCCTATGTCCCCGTGGTTCGGAAATAGCAAGAAACCATATTTTTCGCCAACCTCATTTTCATCACCTCAGGTCAAAAAATCATAACTCGGTCCATTTTCAATATTTTTCAAAGTTCTTTTTTTACTTCGATTCGTCGTGAAGAGTACTTTCTAAATCATTTTTGGATTGGTTGAAACCTCATATTTGTAAGTTTTAGCTAGAAAAAACCAAAAATTCGATTTCTGTATCTGCTACACTATGGACCGCCCTGAACAT
>JACMIF010002893.1:0-12587 GCA_014805445.1 Diplogasteroides magnus
TGATCCGATGGCTCTGACGGTCTACCAATTCTCTGAGGTATCATTAATCTATGCCATTCCCCTGTACGCACTCTTTGTAGGAGCGTCCCGTTGCCATCTTCCTCACAATCTGGTGAGAATGGAGAGGCCTCAGCCTCTGATGTCGATGGACATGGGAAGACAGAGGTGAGAGTACATTTAGTGGATGAATGACAGGGTTCCTTAACGGACCTCCTCCTATTCGTCTTCATTCCTATTCTTCTCATCGTGTACATTACATTGATCGTCGTTCTCGTCTGGACTCGACTATTTCATCGAGATCTTCCAATGGAAGCAGCAATGACGAGGTTCACTCATTTCATTGGCTACTATCGCACTGTGTCGTATGGCGAAGACGTTATATTTCTAGGGTTCAATAAAATAGTGGCATTTTAGGGCTGCTCGTATTGTCACTGCGTGGGCACACCGTCGCTAGGCCACAACAAACGGTACTGTCCCGTGCTCCAGGTTGGTCGCTCACTCTATACACTTCGTACATTCCAGCCCAATTCCCAAGCGAAGGGGGATCCCAGGGACTCCCCCGACATCCCTTTAGCGGTAAAATTTTCTGGTTTTTTCTCGTTTCAGAATTTCCTTTTGAAGGTAGACTGATGTTTTTCATCGAATTGTACTCGGATTCTTGTCATATCCTTGTTCAATTTCTATGCTTTGTTGTTTCCATATAGACATGAAAATTTTATGCTCTGTTTTTATTATCTTTTTGATCTTATTAAATAGATTCAAGTATCAATTGAAGTTTAGCTATTGTTGCATTTCATTATGTATTCTGTTCTCTCAATAAATGGTGTCTGTTTTTTTTATGAATTTGATAAAAATGCTCGATTATTTCAAAGCTTTTCTTGGTTTTTCTTGACATATGCAGCTTTATCTAATAGACAATATCTAGTCTAATGTAGGGAAAGAAGTAGGTAAGAATCCTGAAACCCGGGTAGCGAGCAGAACAGTCAGAATAAGAATATTCAACATTCTTGCACTGTTAAGCATAACGAATATTCTTACTATAAAGGATAAAGTTTCTGGGATGACGGTAACCAGTATACGATATCCTTTATATTAAGGATATTTTTTCTCAGTGCAGCGTGATTTTGAGGAAGGGTGGCTGGAACGAGACGCAATGAATTATTTTTCTACAGTGAACGAGAGGAAGGCGACCTCTATTTCCTGGAGAATCATTATGTATATATGTATTGTATTGCATTCACAGTTGACTTTGTGCCAAGATAATGAAACAGACAGTAATTTTTTTCTAAAATTAGAAATATTTTAGGATGCTTACATATTTCCGAGTCATCGTCAAGTATAAGTTGTTACTCAGTATGGCCATGTAGCGAGACACTCAAGAACAGTGATGTCGGTATGCCCACGGGCTCGTCTTCACATTCCGTGGACGACCACATCTGATATCGTCCGTTTACAGGAATAAACAAAAAAGCTATCCAGAGACAAAGAAAAGGACGTTCTTTAGCAATAAACACAGAAGAAACTATAGAATGACATAGTAATCCCAAGTGTGTTGATGAAACACAAGCATGAATATGGACTTCCTCCTTAAAGTTCACACGGAGGATGGGGGCTATTCAAAGAAGGTGTGTCGCTAATAGTCTCAAGATGCTCTAATCTACACCCGAATCAATTTGCGTGACACAGTAAAGGGGCATTGAATGACCGAAATCGCACCTTTCGATCGCAAGTGAAAGCTCCGCGTGTCGCACTCTAACCACCCTAATATCGTCCAGCCAGTGATCCCTCACATGAATAGACAGCTGCTAGAAGTAGATTTGAGAATTACTGTGTGTGACGGCGTATGAAAGCCCCCTGAATAGTCCATTTACATGAACTCTTCCGATCTATTGCATGAGAGGACATAATTGCGGGTGAAAGACAAGGTCGCCGTGGGCATTTGCGCATAAGTGGTGAAATAGACAGATTTGCCATCGATTCACGGACCACGTGTCCATTTCACCCTTATGGCGCAAAGGGTTCATGCGCAATTGTTTTGCACATCACCTGACTCATAGAGGCTTTTTCACTCGATCACAGCCAACTTTTCACGCTAGAAAATGTTGGACTGCGGAATGCCAATAAAGCAGTTATTATTAAGGCCACAAGATCTAGCGGATATGTACCAGACGATTTCATACACTGGAGCTCATTGGTGATAGAAAAAACAATAGTTTTTCATTCATAAAACTGAATCATAATCGATAAATAGTGCCCCTCTTTCCGATTCCTCTCTCCATCTGAAACAAGGAATAGATCCGACAGCGGAAATTTTTTTTTTGCATGTTGCCATCACAGCAATGAAATTTCAGCTGCTCGTCGACTTCTTCAATGCAACAATGGACTACAGAAGGAACGCCACGTACTTCTTCGGCTATGGTCTCATGAGGAGGGCTGAAACACCCGAGAAGAAACAGTTGACTCGACCCTTGACTAATACCGAGGTACTATTCTTTGATAACATCTAGGGTGCGCAAATGGGAATTAGAATTCAACACCTCAATTTCCATACAAAGCTATGGCAGTTTTCCGGGTTTTATTCCTTCCGCTTTAATTTGATCATGAGCTCGTCATTGAAAAAATATTGCAGATGGATGAAATAATGGCCAGAAAGACCAATATTGCACTAGCGATGATCTCCAATTGCGAAACGAAGTCGAAGAGGGAGGAGTACATCAAGGTATTCAAGTAATTTCTGAGCCATGGAGCACCATTTTCACGGTCCGAAGACAACGAGATGATTAGGATATTTAATTGGTGCCCGTATAAGAAAAATGAAGAAAAATACATTGCAGGCTCTGACTCATTCTCTCAACATCTCTTTCGTTGGGGATTGCTTTCCGGGGCTGAACTCGACCAGTTGTCCCAAGATCAAGAATGACATTCTGTCATTTGAGCCGGACGAGTGTGAACTGAAGATTGTCGGTACGTTACTTATTTTTCATTCTTGAAAACAAGTATTTAATGGTTGATGTTGATGTTGTGAACAAATAATGATTGTCTTGGTGCCAGATATGCTTCTCAGTGTCAAATTCAATAGATTGGTGGGGCGAAAGGCAGGAACGCCATAGACTTTTGCATCATAGTGTCGAAATGGACAAATGCATCATCAGTTCACGGCTCAAGTGTGCAATTCGTCATAACGACGCAGCTGATGTTTAAGCTTATTGTCATTTGTCATTTCAGACAAACACTTCTTCTTCCTCGCTTTCGAGAACAATGTCTGCTTGGACTACGTCACGGAGAAGTTTTGGCTACTGAAGTAAGGCCAAAACGCACTTAAAAATTATTAGGGTTTCAAAAGCAATAGTCAAATTGATTTCTGATTCTTCTAATCTTAACGGAGCGGTTGTCTCTATGAGCTCGTCTTAGATTATATTAATCAGAAATGAATTTGACTATTGCTTTTTGAACTCTAAAATTGATGACATGAACCCATATAGGATTGATAACTGTCTGTGCGGAAATACAATTTTTGGCATAGCAATCGACCCTCGGTGAATCCTGGTTCTCGCTGTAAAAAATTCCCAACATGGCATGTTGTCACCAAAATTTCGAAAAAATTTCAATTTTCAAGCTGGGGTGTCAAAAAAATATTTTTTTTGACACCCATTTTTTCTGACTCCCCAGGTGATGGGGAGCAAGAAAAAGTAGGTCATTTTCCCATGTACAACAAAAACTGCCTTTCCATTTTTTGAGCCATTTCTTCTTATAGGTGACGGGGGGAAAAAGTAAAGGTGGTTTTATTGTTCACTCGTCTAGGGCTCTCGAACGATACATAACAGGATCAAAAACCTTGGGTTAGGTCCGCGACCTTCCCATGTAAGACGTTAAGGCAAAAGCATAAAGAACTAGCGGAACTACGCTCACTGCGTGAGCTCCGTTCCGCTAGTGCTATGGGGTCCGTCCGGGTAAGGGGTCTAATTCAAGCATAAGGAGTTGACATGTTATTCCGAGTAGAAATGCATGAACGCATTTTGCGAAATAAAGAGTTTTAAATGTGAATAGAAATAGAGACTTGCTACTTGTCATTTTGGCGGTACGGCGATGGGAATATTTAATGCTAAAATGTATCAATCTATATAGGATATGCACCCAACGATACAAAAGTTGCGATAGCGCACTACGCTTTAAAGAATAATACCAATTTTGACCAAATAAAGGAGCAGCATGTGTTATTTGGCGAGGATAGCGCTGGTTTACATTAAAATCATGCGCAGCATACGTTATTTACCGAGGATAGGGCTGGATTACAGTAAAATCATGCGCGGCATACGTTATTTACGGAGGATAGCGCCGGTTTACATTAAAATCATGCGCGGCATACGTTATTTACCGAGGATAGCGCCGGTTTACATTAAAATCATGCGCAGCATACGTTATTTACCGTGTAAAGGGGAATCCGTCGGATGATACCGACCGTTCCAGGATAAGCTCCAAACACATCTCGCTGAGACACGAATCGCTTGAGTCAAGTCGAAAATTTAAATCGAATAAAAAATTTGCTAAGGTTGCTTCATCCGTTCAATTGTATGGATCCAATTCACCCATAAGGGCCGTTTTGTTTTATGAAATGCCCACACTAATCTTCATCATGTACAGAGAACGAATTTCCGGGTAGATGACACTGAATTAGGAAAAGAAGACTATTGCAGCGTCCGAAATTTCATACTTTTCTCGTCCCCGCACACTGTGTGTTGCTCGTATGCATTTTCGTTCGTGGTTTATGCTAGGTTGGCAGTTCAACTACTTTTCCGTGCAAGTTTCAGTGCTATTATAGTATATATTTGAAGGTATACATTCTGTGAAACATAACCCATACAGTAGTCATTTTGCCAACCCTAGTATATACCCATGCCAGATAGATAGATCTCTCAAACTGTAAGCTTTTCTGAGATGCTACGACTTATCACGCAAATATGGGTCATAATCCACTGTGATCAACGGAATAAACGGGTTCGATAAAATCAAACATCGATGTTGAACATATCGAACTGATCGCAATCGGCTGCCTTAAAACCAAAAATCAGCTTGAAACCAAAACCGGCGAAATGTTCATAAGAGCAGAGAAGTGAACGATCTACCGCCTTTAACTCTTATAATCATGAAAGAATAAATGCGTGGGCGATGTAGATTCCGAGAGGCTGTTCCGGACGTAATTGGTATCTGTGAACCAGCGTCCTCGAACAAATATTCCCTAAAGAGACAGCTTGGCTATGGTATATCTGCACATAGAATGGCAGCTCGACCGATTCCGGAATAACTTTTTATTGACGAGCTTGGATATCTAAGAGTGAATAATGCAGGCGGGGCGGGGGTTATACTTGTCATCTTTCTCTTCCCTCGCGGCACTGTGCAGTTGTGTTGCACTCAGCAAACAGACGACTACAGCGTGAACGGGGTGAGATAAGAGAGGAAATTCTGCCCAAGTAGTGGGTGATAAGAGAACGGGCCACACGAAATATTGTGCAAGAAGCACGTCATTTCATCCATTTTCTCATATATTTACGGCTTTATATCTATAAATTTAAAAAAAAATTCACGGAGAATGTCAGGAAAAGTTCCTTTTGTGCAGAAAACATTCTCGTTTGTGAGTAAACGAGACATTTCGGGTGCCTTGACTCTTGCAATTAAAATTGATGACTTTCGATTTACATTGCTTCTATCTTCTTCATATACAGTTATCCAAGTCTTTTAAGAATGAACTGCCCACATCGATTTCTGTTTTTTCGTTCTCGAAGTCGTTTCTCTGTTATTTTTCCGGCTGTTTTGCGCACTTCGCGAAGATCAGCAAACACTGTCGTTCCTTTTCATGGTCGCCATTTTTAGGGGGTTCAAAAAGATAAATTTGTCGTCATTCTTCTCAGAGGCGGTGTTGTCTTACTCCATGATAGAAGACCGCGCGGCGTAGAAGAATGACAACAAATTTACTATTTTTGAACCCCTGAATTTCACTGATGTTCTTTCTTGTCACAGAAACCGTCGCATGCATGCGCCATCATGGACATCTTCATGACTGTGATCATTTGCTACCTGGCTGCTGGTGTAAGCTTTATTGTTTCGAAATTGATTAATCGGGTGAAAGACTGGCGCGTCATGGACATTTGCGCCGTAATGGTGGTTTGGTAAAAGTAAAGGTTACATGCTATGTTGACTCCCCTGGGAAATGAGAAAAAATCACAAAAATTACGAAATTAGAACAAATGTTTAGGCCATCCTCATCATCGTCGTGCTGTTCGGATGCAAATTATGCCGTGCAAGAATAGGTTGGAGCAACTCGAACTACTCAACGCCCCCATTCGGCAGACGCAGATTTTGTTTGAGAGTTCGCTGCTGCAATTATCCACTAGGGTTTCTAAATCGGCAGTAAATACATTTCCCATTCATCTAAACCCTGTCTATTGAGCGTAAAGACAACTGCTCTGCGGAGAAAATAGACGAATGAGAAATGTACTTTAACACTGATCTAGAACCCCCAATTATCCACACAACACGGCTGATGCACTTGCCCAGTGCGAGCGACTCTAAGTGTCGCGCAAATTTCCTAGACGAGTCTGGATAGTTCAGCCTCTTGGTCTTGGCATTATCATGTATCTAATACGATTTGTTAAGAGGTCCGTCGCATTGTGGATGCGTCACAGCCCGTGAACCCTTCACTTATCGGTACCATTCCCATTCGTGCTGACCAATCGATAAAGAATCCGATACACTCGCTTGATGTCACGTCATTGGAAGCAGCAGCATGTTCCGGTGCGTGTGATGCATGGCCCTTATCGATTTAGATAACGACACCCAATATTCGCATTCATTCACTACATGAGCAGCTATATATAGATTGTTTATCATTCTCAACGAAAAAGGGGTTTTGAGCTGAAGTTTGGTGCTGAATCAGAATTGTATGGGAAATCTAAGCAAAAGTACATTTTTCCATCTAATTCCGTCGGAGTGCTTGTCAAGTGATGGATAGCCCCTCAGAGGGAATTAAGCGATATAAAACTTTTGCTTTGATTTCCTACCTTGAATTGATTTGAATTATGAGCAAATTTCAGGATCTCAGCAGCGTTCGTCAGCGCGTCCTGGCTGTAGTAACAAGTCTGGAGGTAGAAGTTTCGAACTGAAGCATTTATGCAAACATATTTCAGCGATACTATGTGCACAAGATATAATACTGATGCGACCTGATTGATCTCCGATTACTTGTACATATTTACCAGAGTGTATGTTTATGTGTATTCAAAAACGGGTATTGTGATCTTTTCGGTGATAACGATAAAATGAATTTTGTATCTCCCAAAATTCTAAATCATGCTCTCAACGGGTTGTCACAGCTAGCATACACCAAGGGAATCGAAGTCGCATCGAGTCGACAGAAACAATACCAATGTCTAGTAATGGGAAGAAGGGGAATTGACAACTTTTATGTATATATTACTGTATAATATTTCTCCGTATCATAGAAAGCATCAAGTGCAGACTTCCTTTATTATTATAAAAATATATTTCGTAAATGGTATTTTTTGTTATGCTCTTATCGATGTTTATCTCTATTACGATTGTATGTGTCTGCAGGTGGCAATGAGTTTGTATGCGGTCTATGTATTGTTTTCAAAAGCAAAAAGGCAACAGCGGCAAAATAATGATACAAAATTTTTATTATATTTATTGAAAATTTATGATATTGTAAATTTATGATATTCTTATCATGAAACTTGGGAGCTGATGTCTGATGCAGTTACGAAGCCGGGAATCAATTCTGTAATTTGCTTGAGGTGACGTGAGGTGAAATGACGCATCAGAACATCCTTGCGCCTCTGAATTAAAACATTTTTCAATTCAAGCACGACAGTCAATTTTGCATAACTAAAGTCAATAATGCCATGATAAGTGAAAGGAAGAAAAGTGTACATTTTGCTGTTGTCTGAATCCTTCGGACAACCGCTCCGGAGCTACGGGGGAAGTACATAGAGGACAGAAAAAGGCACTTATGCTTGCCTTCCTACCCCAGATGTGGTTAAACATGTTTAAACAGTAACTGACCGCTCGGTACGGACACGCCACACACTCAAAGGGCTTCTCCCCCGTGTGAATTAGTCGATGTGTCTTCATATGGGAGGCACGGGCGAAGTGCATGTGACAGATATCACATTCGAAGGGACGGGGATCGGGACGACTGGAATGAAAATAATTGCATTTGTTATCTAAACGAAAATGTTTCTCGTGCATATCCGTGATAAAGCGTCATTATTAGGAAAAGGAATCCAAGGAGAATTGCACATTTCTGTCGTCTTTTTCCTTCGGAGCGCTTACTTCTCTGACGTGAAGTACAACCGCTCGGAGTGAATTAGACGTCAGAAATATGCACTTCTGCTTGGATCCTGTTCCCTAGTTATTAACCAGGGGTTCTAAAACGATAAATTTGTCGTCATTTTTCTCCGCCGCGCGGTCGTCTATCATTGAGTGATACACCCGCGCTCTGGAGAAAAATGACTACAAATTTACCGTTTTTGAACCCCTATTATTAACCCGCACCTCCACCATCATTCTTCAATCTTAACCGTTATTTCAAGCAACTCACCTAGGTCTTTTCCGCTTCTTCGGTGTGCTCCCAATCAGATGACTCACTTCGGGAGCTGATTCCATTGCTCGTGCATCTGTAAGATTGTCCGTTGAACATACAACCTAATAGGTCTTGACTAGTGTTACCAAATGAGAGGCATGAGCGCCATGGACTAGGGTGGGCGCGAGAGGAATTGCTCTGACCGATCTCGTTAGAAGAGGCAGGGAGAAATGAGAGCGCGGCATTCCTACTTATTCCTTGACGCAGGAAATCCTGCCTCTCTCATTTTCCTCCCTCTTTCACTGTGAGTGGTCGGGCCATTTCCTAGGAATTCCTGTCACGCCCACCCTTGCATGAACATTTGAGCAAGAATCGTCATATGGGCATATGCGCCATCATTTACCAGCTCAAGTATCCCTTTCACCATTATGGCCAAGGGGCTCGTGTCTTTCACTCGTCTTACCGGTGTTCTCAGGCGAGAGTGAACTGCTTGGGGACGAATTGGGAGTTGTGATTTGTTCCAAGAGAAGAAGTAGACTTTGGGGAATATCGGAATGAACGTGAGAAAGAGTGGCTGGAACGAGATACAATGTATATATGAGACGTAGAAAGCGTACTAGGATTTCTAAAACGGTAGTATAGTGTATTTCTCATTCGTCTAGTTCCCTCGGAGCGGTTATCTATCACATAAGAGAAACAACCGCTCGTCAGAGATTAGACGAATGAGAAATGCATTTTCTAGCAGATTATTACGTTTTTGAAACCCTAACGTGGACTGAAGGAGATTGAAATTGTATCCTTTTACTGGTGTAATGGTGAAATGATTCAGATGTAAAATATTGCATTTACAATGGGCAATTGTGCCCAAATAATGAAATAGGTAGACTAGACGTCACTGTTTATTTGCATTTACGGAAAAGTTTTGGGCGCTTACATGTTTCCGAGTGATCATCAAGTATAAGTTGTTGCTCATTGTTCGCATGCGTTGAAACATTCAAGAACAGTGATGTCGGTATGCCCACGGGCCCGTCTTCACATCCAGTGGGCGACCACATCTGATACAGTTCTTTTACAGGGATCGAAATAACTGTTCTTTTGCAAAAAACGCAAAAGAAACTGTAGGATGACATAGTAATTCCGAGTGCGTTGGTGAAGCAAAGCAGTGAAACGCAAAGAGTAAATACATTCATTTTGACTCGTAAAGCCAAGCATAAAGAAGAACTTCCTCCGTAAAGTTTACACGGAGGATGGGGGCTATTCAAAGAAGGTGTGTCGCTAATAGTCTCAAGATGCTCTAATCTGCCCTCGAATCAATTCGCGTGACACAGTAAAGGGACCCTGAATGACCGAAATCGCACCTTTGGATCGCAAGTGAAAGCTCCGCGTGTCCCAGTCTAACCGCCCTAATATCTTCCACGCTGCGATCCCTCAGATGAATAGACAGCCGCAAGTAGCAGATTTGGGTATTTCTGTGTGTTACGGCCTACGAAAGCCCCTAGTCTGTTTACATGAACTCTCCCAATCTAATGCAAGAGATGGCAAAATTGCGGGTGAAAGACGACGGCGCCGTGGACATTTGCGCATAAGTGGTAAAATAGACAGATGCGCCATCAATTCACGGACCACGTGTCCATTTCACTATTATGGCGCAAAGGGTCCATGGCGCACATGTCTTTCACTTCTGACTCATAGAGGCTTTTTCACTCGATCACAGCCAACTTTTCACGCTAGAAAATATTGTACTGCGGAATGCCAATAAAGCAGTTATTATTAAGGCCACAAGATCTAGCGGATATGTACCAGACGATTTCATACACTGGTGCTCATTGGTGATAGAAGAAACAATATTTTTTCATTCATAACACTGAATCGTAATCGATAATGCCTCTCTTTCCGATTCCTCTCTCCATTTGAAACAAGGAATAGGTCCGACAGCGGGATTGCCATTGGGAGCGCTGAGGAATAGAAGACTCTTATTCTACACGCAGTTCCATATGATCATTCTCATTCACTAACTACACTTTACGAAGAATGCTGAGCGTTGCACGGAGTGAAACCATGAAGCCGATCAATAACCAAGGTTTGTTCGTGTTTTAATGATCTTTTTACCGCACTATGCCGACGAATGACCTTCGATAAGCATAAAGTTGAGGGTAAGAAATCCAAGCAAAGGTTCATTTTTTCAGTCGTTCAAGTCCCGCAGAGCGGTCGTCTTTCTCATATGATGGACAACCGCTCCGAGGGAATTAGATGACAGGAAAATGTACTTTTACTTGGATTTCCTACCCTAATGAAGCTGTTTTTAACATGGATCTCCGGCTTTCATCTGTTTGCATTATTTGTCATGGTTTCTAAAACGCAGAAAAAGGCGTGTTTGTCATGAGTGTGTTCTCAGAGTCAGCTGAGCTGTTATCTATGCTTTCGAGGGACAAATGACCTTAGAGATTACGAATGAGAAATGCATTTTAAATCTATTTAAAAAATTATTTAGAAAAGTTTTTGTGTTTTGAAGTGCATACTTTTCAGTGCACAAGCCATCGCTCACTTCGTTGCCCAACGAACTGTTGCTTAAAATCTTCAACAATCTGCATTACTTTGACCTCAATTCGCTTCGTTGCGCTAACAGAAGAATTCCATTGGAAAACCGGCAAACATTATTATCGATGGAATAGCCAAATATCTGGCACGCTTCAATGCTATTTGCGAAACAAAAATAATGGAAAAGCTAACCTCGAACAAACTTCAAATGTTTCTCCCAATTATTGACATGGCATCTGAGCTGAAAGTCGATTGTGAATTGTACATGTCAAGGGAGGAAGCATACAAGCACCTATTCCTTCATAAGAGACCGTTGCGGTTACCTGAGGCACACTTGCACAGGAAGTTCGAATATGACGATCAATTTTGGAGTGGTGCGTGTCATTTTTTTATAATTATGTATTATTAATAGATTTATAGATGTTTACTTATAATATATTAGGTTGAGTGATAAGTAATGATTAGGGTGTGGAAAGGAAGCGCGAAAGGAAGCGCGAAAGGAAGCGCTTGATTCATTTTTCATTCGACGCCGCGCAAAAGGAAGCGCTTGGATTTCATTCCTCACAATGGAAGCGCTTGCATTCATTTGCATGAAAAAGGAAGCGCTTCCTTTTCTAAAATGTTTTATAACTTAATTCAGGATAACGATAACGGGCTAATTTTTTTACTGCACATCCGTCAGGCCATTTTGATAGTTATGCTGTCAAATGAGAGCATATTGCGCTATTTTTGCATGGCATATTTTATCATATCTAATTGTCCTTTTGTGAGTTTAACATACTTTTGTGTGCTGACTATGTAAAAAAAGACGATGATCATCTTCGTTCACATTCTTGATAGCTGCTGGTCGCACGATCCAATGTGCGGCAAGGTTCGCCGGTTTTGTTTATAAGTATTCTTCGTCAGCATCCCATTCCAGGTAAATTAAATAACTTTATATCATGTGTTTGTTCATAATATGGCAGTTCATGCAGTGTATTTCACGAACAAGATTGGCAAAAATGAAATGTCAGAGGCGCTGTTCGAACCCGGGCTTTCAAAATGAAAGACAAACGCACTACCTACTGCGCCTCCAGTTCTCACACCTAAGTGAAAGTGTTGAACGAGCGCAGTCATGCTATCTCTAAAACCAGGCAATGTGTGCGGTTTTTCAATGTCATATTTTAGTCAAACATAGCTTACAGTGAGCCTGATTGAATTTCAGTTTTGCGGATGAACGTGAATGGCGTCAATACTTCGATAATGTTCCGGATGACGAAGAAATTCCATCCGAAACGTTCTTCCTTCCCCACCCTAGTAATGATCCCTTCTTTTTCACATCGATTATCTTCGTCCAACCTGATATTAGCCACTGCCCATAATTATCATAGACTCCCCACACAAGACCTCACTAGCTGCCACCATCACCAGCCTCTTTCGCAATAACGCGCCGCGGCGCGCTTTTTCGAAGTTG
>JACMIF010002894.1:0-16271 GCA_014805445.1 Diplogasteroides magnus
AATTCCAGAGGACGCGATAATGGAGCTATATTAATGTGGTGTTGGCTATGGCTGTTGGGGCCACTTGGCCATAAATGATCGACTTTTGGTAGATCAGCTGTCGTCGGCAAAGAAGTTGCCGATATGGTGAAAAACGGCCAAAAAACCATATGAAAAGCAATTTTTGTTCTATTTTTGTTGTTTATTGAGCTAGGCTCATGAAATTTTCAGGGAAGTTGGCGGAACACAAAAAGGGGCCTAGTTTGCCGATTTTTCCTGCAATGGGGAAGCGACCTAAAATTCGAATCTAAGTAGTTTTGAAGTCCTCTTGAGGTAAACTACCTTCATTAAAAATTTCAGATTTTTTTGACCCCTGAGGGCAAAATGACAATGTTTTGAACACCATATATACATACTAATATTTATGGGGAAGCGACCACACGAGGTATAGAGTATTTCTATATAGCATAAAAATTTCCCAGTGGTGTAGTATATACATGAAAAATTTCAGATTTTTTCTAAAACTGAGAGCTGAGATATCTGAGAAACAAATTAGGCCGGATACTTTTCTGAGCAACTGTATATGATTTTCAAGAACCGCAACCTCCGTGTATGTGAGTTATGCTCAATTTACTTGAGGGAAAAGAAGAGCGAAGATTCAAATGACAAAATCCCTTGGAATCTGCATATATGATAGTTTGTAATCGCTGATAATTTGAAAGATAAGAGACACTATCTGACAGGAGTGAAATACCCTTGGCACAGCAAAAAGTTAACCCTATCCGAAACTTTTGTCCCGGACTAAGTCGACCACGCCTAGTTCAAAAATCCACATCTCAATGTCTGAAAATGAGTTTGAGAGGTTGGAATAATCGGCAAAGTGCGGGCTCGGAAAATATAACTTTTTTTCCTAGGCCTCGAAACCCTATAAAAGTATAGTGATTCTTGATCGTCTTGACGAGATAAGACTTTTTGCAGTTGGGACTGTCCCATGAAACTCAAAACCGACAAAGTTATAGGCATTTGTTTCAGAAAAATGGCCGTCCTGAGAAAAATTCCCATTATAGTACACTTTTTTATTGTTTCAATCGATTCATCATCAAATTCTACATCTAAGGTGAAATTTTCATCACCGGTTTCCGGGACCTCCAACTTAAAAATCGTGGTCAAAGTGGGTAGACTTCGTCAAAATTAGTAGCCAGAAGGTCGCTGGTTCGAATCCCGCAGGATACAATCGTCTTTTGCACCATGATGCAGGCACTTTCAGAAAAAGTGCCAGGGGAATAAAATGCTCGCCCTGACTCTCTCTATTGATTTCCGTTGAGAAAACAAGGTGTCATCGGAAGTCATTATTTTCTCGGACATAGCCGAAATTTTTGGTATTTCGTGGCCAAAAACCGACTATGTCCGAGAAAATAATGACTTCCGATTACACCTTGTTTTCTCAACGGAAATCAATAGAGGGAGTCAGGGCGAGCATTTTATTCCCCTGGCACTTTTTCTGAAAGTGCCTGCATCATGGTGCAAAAGACGATTGTATCCTGCGGGATTCGAACCAGCGACATTATGGCTACTAATCTTGACGAAGTCTACCCACTTTGACCACGATTTTTAAGTTAGAGGTCCCGGAAACCGGTGATGAAAATTTCACCTTAGACGTAGAATTTGATGAAGAATCGATTGAAACAATAAAAAAGTGTACTATAATGGGAATTTTTCTCAGTACGGCCATTTTTCTGAAACAAATGCCTATAACTTTGTCGGTTTTGAGTTTCATGGGACAGTCCCAACTGCAACAAGTCTTATCTCGTCAAGACGATCACGAATCACTATACTTTTATAGGGTTTGGACGCCTAGGAAAAAAGTTAGATTTTCCGAGTCCGCACTTTGCCGATTATTCCTACCTCTCAAACTCATTTTGGATTTTTGAACTCGGCGTGGTCGACTTAGTCAGGGACAAAAGTTTCGGATAGGGTTAACTTTTTGCTGTGCCAAGGGTATTTCACTCCTCTCAGATAGTGTCTCTTATATCCCCGATGCAGAAAAAACAAAAAGTGCAAAAACAGTTGCATCGAGCGGGATCGAACCAGCGTCCATCGGGCTATAACCATCATCTTACCCAATAGACCACCGTCAGTCAACGTGAAATTTGAAAATTTAACTTCTTTCCTGGGGTCCTACAACTGATGAAACGCACAAAAACATAACTTCACTTTATGATGTAGTTTACTCTTATGCTCTGGACTTTGTTTTTTCTGCATCGGGGATATAAACCATCATCTTACCCACTAGACCACCGTGTATCAATATGGAATTTGAACTCTTATTTTTTCTCCTGAGGTTCTACAACTGATATAATGCACAGAAGCCTAGCTTCACGTTATGATATAGTTTACTCGTATGCCCGGACTTTGTTTTTTGGCAGTTCACCTCATCTGAGTAGCTCCAATGGGTCACCTCCGATTTGGCTAATTTTCATATATGTGGGGTGATCGGGTGCGTAGATTCCAAAAATGATGGAATCTCGTTGACGATTGTGCAAAAATTTTCCAGGACGGACAGTTGAAAATTTCAACGGGCGAAAAATGAGCTTCAAATTGAAGCTACAGGTCTGATTTTAATATGTTTATGTGTCCTAGGGACTAGAATTCGAATGCCATATCAATTGTACATATCAGATTTTTTTCCATTTTTTGGCGATTTTTCGGATTTTTTTCGTGCCCCGAGGCAACGAAATTTTTTCGTGCCAAACGGACCCCAGATTCGTGATCTACGGGGTCGATTCACCCTAAAACCAATTTTTCAGCCAATTTGGAGCCAAAAAGTTGAGAAACTGTGCAAGGGATACGCCTAGGAGGTCCACTCTTGCAGAAGATGTCTGTTATATTGTTTTTCAAAAACATTTTGTAGACTTAAAATTTAAAAGGATGTAAAATTGAATTTAAAACCTAAAACAATGAATTTGAAGATTCGCCGAGCAGTCGCTGTGGAATCGTGAGCGCGGTGCGCACATTCTCTCCTTTCCTTCTGGATTCACCCTGAATACGGGACTCGCCCATTGGGAGGTACGGTAGTCACTGTCTTACTGTAGGGACACTGAAGATTCGCAATCCGTGGCAATTATTACCAATTTGCTTTACTTCTATCATGTTGCTGTTGTTGATTTTTTGTGATTTTCTATGGCACAATCCACCCAGCACAAAATTGCATCAAGGCATGGATAAATAGTGGCGCTGATGCCTGGATGTGATAGGTTGTCGTTGTTCTTGTTGCCTACCATAATATGTTTTGTAAGCTTAACACTTTATATAGCACTGGATACTGTATGATTACTGTATCACTGATGATTACCGTATTCTCAGACACTGCTTCGTACGCGTGCCATCGAGACGCAGTGTTACGTGGTGGCGGCCGCGCAGACCGGAGTGCATAACCCGAAGAGATCCAGTTACGGTATGTGAGAGGGGTACGGTAGTTCTGTGTGATCACAAGTCGGGGCGCAATTATGAACATTGTTCTGAATTTATTGATATCTTTCTACGTGTCTGCTAGAGCTGGCAGAGGGATCCCTCATTCTAAGGGATCGCGATCATTAGCGCGGCCGTTCCCGATCCCCTGATCGGCGCGATCCCATGATCGGGAATGACGCCGATCAGTGATCGGCAAAAGTGCAGTATTAAATATGTAAATCCACTTAATTAGGTGTCTCGCTGTTTCATTTTCAACCATGCCCTCCCTTTCCCTCTCATTCATTCTCACTTTTGCCGATCAGTAATCGGGAGACATTTATGTAAATTTGGGCACGGTGCCTTAATAATGCAAAATTGTCCCTCTCATTCACTCTCACTCATTCCACGCCGATCACGCCGATCCCACTGCCAGCTCTAGTGTCTGCGTCGCACTGCTTTCTTTCTGTAGAGTCCATTGGTATGGTCACAGTGAAACTTACTTGAACTCGTATTTTTTGTAAATAGGTGTATTCGCAATAATTTCATCTTCAAACCCATCTTTAGTGAGCCAATATAGACAGTCTAAACAACATTCACTTATTGTTTTGTACAGATACGGTATCCCATGCCCGCTGAACCAAGCTCACAAGATGAACTTGATATTGAGCGGAAATAAATATTTAGTACGGTCGTTACCGTAATCATTGAATCAATATCTGATGAGTTCATTCTGAACAGTAGCTTTTTTGTAACATGGATAACACTTTAGGAAAGCTTGGAGCACCGCATTAATGCTCCCGAGGTGGTTATGAAAAAATAAAAAAATGACATAAGAGGTCTACAGTAACCCAATCCTTCCTTTCAGTACCCCTAAGTGCCCAGAGGGGTCACTTACCGTATCTCTACTCAGAACCGTATCCTTCCTTTGTTCAGGTCATGCCATGGTCGTGGACCCATGGGGCGCAGTCGTCGCGCAGTGCTCGGAGAGAGTTGGTATGTGTTTCACCCTTTCTATTTAGTCTCCAGGATCTAGGTTTTTTTTATTTAGGATGTTCTTGTTCCACATATTTAATATGTAATTATTTCTCTCACTTGTGGCCTTTGTAATTACTTGGGCATTACGCCTGGTGGAGATCTGAGCGTGAGATTACTGATGGTGAGTTCACGGCAATGTAATAGCTGACTGATGGGAATGTGTTTCACAAGTCATGTTTAATGTAGCATATATTTTCCCATGGTTGAGTAGCGTTTGTTTTCTTCAACTATATCATCATTTTGCATCGTAATAACTACTCTTTGCAGATATGTGCTTCGCGGAGATCGATCTCGGCTACGTTGAGGTGAGGGCGGTTACTGTATTCTCTGATTCAGATTATGGTATTTACTGGTATTGAGTACGGTATTTTCTTGAGCTGTGACCTATACTTGTGCTTGGATACTGTAGGTGCCTCCGGACTGTAGTCAATGTGTTCTTATTCTCTTCTAATAAAGAATACTCTATACCACTTTATTACCGTACCCTATGAAACCACCTACCGTACCCTCATGTTTTCCCTTCAGGAGATTCGCAAGATGCAGCCGGTCTTCGCTCACAGAAGACGCGATCTGTACACACTGCACGTGAATGAGAGGAGGGAGATTGGTTGGTTTGACTCTATTTTGTATAAAATCATAATGATGTTATATAGAAATAGAAAGGGATATATGGGACGATCGTTGACGTTTGTAACCAAGTTCCTATATTCCAAATGTGAAACATATAAGCACTGGATTTTCCTTCAGGAGAGATCGTGAATTGGGTCGCACGCATCAGAATTTTCTCTGCACCCTCACCCAACCACTCCTATCTAGAACTGATAGATGAATGAGTGAGCTGAGAGTGCAGTCGGAACATAAATCTCATTCAAAGTCTCCATGTGAAAGACTTTCATATTAGCTATTCTTTATTTACTGAGACTATTGGACTTAGAGTAACCACTGAATTTAGCCGCCCAAATTTATTTATGAAGAGCGTGAAACATAAAATCACGGGGTTTGGATGAGTCTATGTTCAGATTCCAACGAGCAGTTCTCCTTCGGACCTCATCCCATTCCCAGTGAACAGGTGCGAAATGGATTTGCTAAACCCGATGAAGTTATGCATCACTACTTTTGTATAACGGCAGTAGTTTGCTTCTTATGATACTTCTCGCAGGTTTTTTTAGTATAACATGAACAATTATTAGCTTTATTTCTTATTTTATGGGCGGACCAGTAATTATGTGCATAGATTCTCATTGTCCATTCAATGGCCGCTAACGTCACGTAGTTTCTCATAAATGAACAACTTTATTGGGTTTAGAGGCAGCACAATGGACATTTGCGCCATAGTGGTTAAATGTACTGCTGCGCAGTGGTCGTCGTCGTTCGCATGGCACAAGTATCCATTTCACCATTATGGCGCAAGTGTCCATGACGCATCTGTCTCTCCATTCATTGTCCTATTTACCTTCAGGTCTTCGTCCGATCGGCCCTCTCCTTCGCTTTCGTCAACATCAAACCCGTACTGCCTGGACGTACGTTTGTATTTCTTTTGAAACTTTCACTTTAATTGATTGTGAATCGTAAATAAATGAATAAGCGAACGTTTAGCGAATGAATTGCAACTATGAGAGCTTATTTAGCGACTGTGAAACACACTTTTTGAGGCAGCAGTCTAAATATATATTTTGATGTCATAGTTGCTTGCGTTATACGTCGATTAGGAAAGTAAACACAAATATGTTTCACTGCATGATGATAAAAGGAATGAGAAGGCAGAATCAATCCTTCGTCGCCTTCGTTTCGAACAAAAAATTCAAAAGATAAACTGCACAACCTAGTCTATTCGTTTGTTGTGATTTCGCTCTCCGCACTGACAGCAACCTCGTAAAACCTAATATACAGTATTCCCATCTACCGTAATCTTCTTCCTTTCCCTTTAGACGTCCTCGTCTCTCCCGTTCGACAGGCTGTGCGTCTAGTCGATCTCACGGATGCGGAGACCGCAGATCTCTTCATTCTCACAAAGAAGGTTTGTGGCTTTCTAAGTTTTCAAACCCGCGACATTTATGCAGCGCAGCTTCGATAGAATGAAGTAATGTAACTGAATTTGATATTACTCTTTTGCATATTTTTCCTACCATTACGATGCGATTTTCCTGAAACTGGGTTAAATATGTAACACGCTGTAGGTATATATGTGGCTTTTAGTATATCCTTTCGATCGTCGTACTTCGTTGTCTTACAATTAGCCTGTTAAATATCCACATTCGCAACTGATGGTTATTTTTCTATAAATGCAGTAGGATGTTTTTCGACTTGTAATGTAATTAAAGTGGCATTTCTTTCAGGTGCAGCGAATGATTGAGTCTCAGCACGGCGCTGATTCGGCCACCGTATGCGTCCAGGATGGTCCGCAGTCTGGACAGACCGTACCGGTACGAGTTACGGTATCATGGGGGATACGGTAGAAACCTGGATGGAATGTGTTTCAAGATCTATGATGTGCATAGCGTACCGTGAATGTTATCGTATTTTTTCAATTTCCAAGTTTCACACTCCTTCTAGAAGCTGTGCTATAACGGTTTTTATTTGAACCCTGGAAAATTCAGAACTTAATCGAATAAAAACCGATTGAGCTGCTTTTGTGTTTCATGATCAATATATATTGGCGGAAGTTCTCGTTTGCCAATACCTCTCTCATATCCCTTGGATTAACTCTGTAATAGACTATGGCCCTTTGTAGCACGTCCATGTGCACGTGATGCCTCGACGAGCGGGTGACTTCGGAGGATCGACGGATACGGTATACAAGGAACTGGCCTCCCATGACAAGTGAGTACGGTAGTCAATTGGAGCTGTATGAGTTGATCGGGTCAACTGATAGGTACAGTAGATTCAGTAATTAAATTTTTGAATTAAATTACTGAAAAAAAGAAAAGTGCTACAAATCGTAAAACCCGAATGAAGTATCACGACATGTATATCTGCAATAAATTAACCACTATTCACTAATGACAAGATACATGGTGTTACCGATAAACGTGTGTGTTAAATTGACCTGTTACGGAGCATTTCATAATCAAATCACGCTTTTTGGTCAGAGATACGACAAAATAGCACCAAACCCTGAGAGAGCACAGTAGGTCAAAAAACGTAATGATCGTTCCCGAAATAACAGTTCGGTTAGGATGGATAATAAAATGTCCCTGACTCAGGAACGACAATAAGAAGGCGCGAGACCCGAAGGAAATGGTAGTGGAGGCAGCCAAGTATCGACAAGCGATGGAGGCCCTCTGAAGGAGACGACCAAGGGATACTGTAAGAGTTGTGCCATTGACATACCGTGCGCCCACCGTTCACTTCTTGAGATTACTGTAGCATGTAATATTACCATATAGCCCAATTTGTACTCTTGAGAAGCATTTCTTTCTAATTGTTATTCCAGAATTGTAAATAGTTAGCCGAATATACGAGTATTTATACAGGAAAAGGCGATAAATTGAATGTTGGGCCATGGAAAAGCGTTTAAAAACATGTGTCATGAAACGGGCGAAATGAAATGGACACACCGATGCGAAATACCCACAAAGTAATGAACCAACGAAATGAAATATAATCGGTTATTAATCTGGAAACGATAATGCGTTGTTTTGATAAATATTTTGGTAGCGAATTGCCTCCTCAATATCATTATCTTCGAGGAAGGTCATATTAAATTGGCATAGGAACGGACATAAAGGAGGAATAGATTGATTTCGTCCTCTTTTCTTTGGCAGATCACGTTTTAACTTTATAGGGCGCAACAAATTGTTCAGGTCGGGTGATATCGTATCCAGGCTTGTCTATGTAAATCTTCAGTCTGGTCCAACTCTTCTCAATCATCAACGATGTTTTGTTGCCGATATGAAGACGCAATCGTCTATTTTCCAGAATGTAATGAATGGCCTCTTCATTATAGTGCTGATCTTGCAAATTTTCGGCCAATTCCACGATTTCGTTGTCTCGATTTTCTTTCATAATATCCAAGTTAAAGTTGGCTGAAGGAATTGTAAATGTGAATTCTTCAATCCTTGAGCTCAGCAACATATTCTGAAAATAAAAAAAAACCTGATCAAATGCTGAAACAAATTAATTGAAATTGAAGTGAATTGTAAAACTATAATATGTATACGGTACGCAGTATACGGTATACTGTATACCTGTATTAGTGTCCTGCACTCATCGGGAATTACTTCTGCGGCTAGACCAATGTCGCAAGTTTCAAGATCTTTGCGAGAAGCCAAAATAGAAAGACGTTCGAAATTAACGTCGAAATTTGCTGCCGTAGTTAAATTTCCAAATCCTGCCACTGAAACACCGAATGTGATAAGTTATGCAAACGATATACAATGTGAAGCATACCGCGATAAAATTCATCATCCATGAGTTCTTGATATTCCTCCAAGTAATACATTATCTCCAATGAACGTCTTGGTTTGAGCAAATGCTCAAATACTTGGTCTCTTGTTAGAGCAGTGATTTGGCAGTTCAAGAATAAACAAGTGGTCCTGTTTAGAAATGATCTGGCACTAAAAAAGAAATTTATGTTTAGATTGCCATTAATTTCTGTATAAACTGCTGGCTTCGTTGACGAAAGAATTTTTTCTAAATATTGTTCGGCGGACAGTGAGTATGAATTGCACACACTGTTTTCATGAAATGTATATCCATTCGTTATTCCAAGCTCAGTTGGATGCCGTCTTTATAGATCTTCACTTCCAGGATACCATGTTCTTTGAAGAAAAGTTCGATTCCGACGATATTCGTGTGCAAAATGGCATTGTTTTGATCAATTAACGAGCGCAGGCGCTTGTTCATGTAACGAAGAGCTTTGTGGTCACTTCGAGAGACATTCTGGAAGATATTGAGAAGAATCTCGGTTGGGAGGTCGTTCAGCCTCAGGATCATTGCTGCAAACAGAGTAGTGTTTATCGCTTGAAATAATTGTGAAACGAAATAACGAAGTGGTGTACAAATATTTTCATGTTAAAAACTTGGCATAATTGCACGTTCTAATGTCCACTTCGATTTCAAAACAAATAGTAAAACGAATCTTACAGTTCACATGTTTATTCGGAAAATAAAATAATGCTTACACGGCATGTAATGACAAGCCAAACCGGCTCGCGAACCCTAGACTTCAAAGTGTGAGCGCTCATAAAATTCTATTGGGCGGCATTTCAAATCCTACAGTACATTATTTGTAGCTGCAAGTTCTGACGGTCAAAAATATGAATTTGCGGAACATTTTATTCGTTTTTTGAGATTTTCTTGAAAAATGGCTCATAGTTGCACCTATACGCTAACACTTTCCACATTCACCCAGTTCTGAATTGGTAACTGTCAAAAATGAACCCAAACATGTCGTATTCGTGGAAAACCTGAGCATATGGTCGACGCTGTCTTTAACGTTGGCAACTTGCCAAAACCGTTAAGTCATCATTTTTGCTAGTGAGCTCCATCCACTTGTGTAGTTTGATCATCTCTCTCGCAGGTTAGACAGTTAGAGAAAAAAAAATTGTACTTCGCGAGCCCTCCCTCAGTCCGTGCGTAACAGGCACTGGATTATGAGCGGTTGAAAATCGCGTGCTGTGAATCAGGATAAATAGCTGTAAGTGAAGGAGAATATCTGAAGAGGCGAAGCCTCGGAGAATATCATTTCATCACCATAATAAGTTAGCACAAAATCGGTTTTAGGGGTCAAATTGGCTTTCGGAAATCGATCTGATGCCATCTGAAGGAATGGCGTTATCACTCTCTAATGGCAAGCACATGGTCATATTTATGCAATAGTTGCTCGATGGTGGATGCACATTGAGATATCTTACAAAATGTAAAAAAAATACTTTCGGAAGACCCCAGTAGGATGAAAGACAGTAGTATCATGGACCTTTGCGCCGTGATCATGTAATAGCAGATGCATCATCATTCTTACAATGGACGGTTTTGGATCGGAGGTGGCGGATTCTTTCCATATGTATATCTTTCGAGAGCACCTGGGGGGGGGAACCAAAGAACCCACTATCAATTTTTGCTGCAGCCCTCTCCTGCAGGGAAAACGGGTCAAAATATGTCAAAAAATCGATCAAAATAGTCCAAATGATATACCATTCGATAGCGCATAAAAAGTACTCATCCTGTATTAGTATTTGATCACTACACTACGACTGATAACCCACGGAATTTGATCACTACACTACGACTGATAACCCACGGAAAGGATAGCCTGGTTTTCTGCAGTTCCTGCCTCCACATATTCCAACCCAAGAAGTACAGGGTCAACAGTTTGACTAACTCTGTTGAAGTACGATACACTCTCCTAAAGAAAAGATAGGAAATTATTCCCCACGATAGATTCTTACTTGGCTTGCTTTTGGCGTCGTCTCGGAAAGGGAGTTGTGAAGAAAGTCGTCACCCGGTTCAAAGTTGTCGAATCCTGACCCTTCACTCATGTCTTTCCAGGCTTCATCATTCTCTCTTTGCTGCTCTTTCTTCCTTTGTTCATCCACAGCAGATTCAAGATGTTGACGCTTAATGAGGTCATTGTTCACACCAGTACATTAGTAATGCACTCACCCCAATCTGAGTCATCTTGGCTCCCCTCTTTGGCGACACAAAGGTTCCTTTTTAGCTGACGGAAAGGGGCTTGGAGAGCGTTTATTGTAGTCCCTCTTAGGAGTGGAAGGTTCAGGTGAATATTTACGGACTTCGGCCGACTCTCTTCGAGGTCTTCCTACTGCATTTTTGTTCAAGACACTGCTAGATGCAATTCTCGCAGCGGCTAGACCTACCATATCTAAGCTGAAAATAAGGCCGTAAATCAACATTTCAAACGTTAAGACAGATAACTTTGTCGCATGCGAAGCGATATATCAATAATAGGATCAAAACTGAGAAAATGCTTTATTACAACATTACGCCAAGACTCGCCTAATGCTAGCGGGGAATACTACATCACACAACTTTGTGCGAACTTGGATAGCGTGACCAACTATTGTGCTCATCTGGATCAGTGTCACTGCACCTGTTCCTTTCACTATACCACCAAAAACGATATATAAAGAGTGTTGATGCAATTGGCGAAAAGTTCATTACTCTGATTGTTTCCGACTTTGAATTTGGACAACGTTTTGATATGAGAATTGGACAAACTGAAAGTCTCGACAAGGAAAACCACTCGCCCTGAAGTTCGCCTTATCTCCACTATTCTACCGTTCTTAATCGTTGTCGTGTCTTTAAAACAGATTAGAGAATCATTTGACGCTGGATTTTCGTAACAGGAATATCGTCTACCGGAAAGGACTACAGTTTTTAACTGCCCATCTTCCTTGGATGAGTCCTCCTCCCTCCGCACACCCAGCCAGCTCCATAAGTTCTTTTTCATCCGTAAAGGCTAGTCGTCTGGAAACTTCTCCAGCAACTTTCTGCATGAGTTGGAATCTTAACAGTGGATAACATTCTCAAAAACCCTTCAAAATTACCGCCGTAAAATGAGTCCAGACGTTCCTCTTGTCACTTCAGGGTCTATACTTCGTGCGAGGAATTTGTACATGGATTCATTCTGCTCAGCACTCAGCATATGCTGCGGTCCGAAAAGGGATGTAAGATAAGGCAGATGGAAACACAGTTGCTGAATATTGTTTGATAGTTCATTATACATACTTCCATACATACATGAGCCTTGAAAGATTCCCTTCGAATGTTGTTGTCAAAAGAACGCGCAATGCTAAAATGAGTACATCTTGAGGAGTTGAACACTGTATTGGCACCTTGACAGATGTTGTGTGTCTTCGGAATAGGCAAGCCATAGAGAAGGCACCGAGTATCATCAACAGCTTATCAATCATAAATGTTTACGAAGAAACTAGAAGGCTTACAGTATATTTTTATCTGTCGGAAAGGGAATGGAAGCTCATCGGCAGTCACTTCATGAAATGGGGCAACTTAATGTTCTCGAGAGCGTATTTTGCACGCTCTTCATCAAGTGCGCAAAGGGAGTCTCCCTAACGGTCATCGAGGAAACTCAATGCAGCTAAACAGTTAAGTTATCCCAAATATAGAAGAAAGCTATAGATCTTATGAGATGGTCGCCTAGCCCCTGAGGTAGAAGATGGAAAAGATCGAGTGGTATTTGGTAAGGAGGAATGAGCAGCCATGCCAATGAATTCCCCTTGATCCCATCGCATACACCTTTCAATTGAGGTCCATAAACATGTCGTGCTGAACAACTCTTAATATTACTAACTAGTAGTAACGTAAAATACTTATGGTAACATCGCTCTTCTTCCAAGTCTGCTGAGTAAGACAATGGTAGCATGAACGCAACCATGTTGTAAACAACGCGCCTTGCCTAGGATAAAAGGTGAATTCTCAATGCAGACACTACCATACAGAATCATCGTATTGCCCTGATACAAGCATTGCGTCGACCGCCGTTCCGTTAATTGGCTCAATACGAGATAAATGATAGGAGATACTTCTAAGAATTCGATCGGAAATCTGCAACATACGATGTACACATGTCTCTCAAGAGCGAAGTACCTTCGTGGACGGCTTCTTCTTACAAACATACAACACAGAAATGACGTTATTGCATAATTTGGAACGGCGAGAATCGGAAAGGTTCAGAACCCGTCAGGATTGCCGGCCAAATCTCATCGCTGATTGCAATGCAGTTGGAACGATACAATCATTTCTAGTGAACCTTTGATCCCCTTTGTATCGTACTCCATCCCAAGAAACAGAGAGAAGAACTGTACATTCGCTCTAGTTCCTCAGTAAAATCCTACGAAGGAATGGCCATGCAGCAGGTGAATCTATCGGAGTGTGTTCCATTATGGCCTTCCGTACACTGTAGAAAACAGATGTTGTGAGCCAGATACTAGCATATACCGATCTAAATCATCCCTGTTTCTTTCGATCACCAGACGAATATTTTTTTCAAGAGTACCAGGGATAAACTTGCCGCAGCAGCACCTTGGATAGACACTTATTTTCAAATTTTAAATAAGTTACTGATTCGGTGCATACTTACTTCTGCCTGTCGCATGCGCAAGAATTGCACACTTCTACCGAAAAGGAAAAACAGTTCGAGTCTTTCAGAACACTCTTGAGCAATAATTCCCTTACGTCATGAAGTACACTACAGTCGTCATTAATTGCTACAATTGACCATCTACGAAACCTATGGACAATTCAATACCTGTGGGACCAATCATTGCTCTTCGGGAAAGGAACGTTATCTTAGACAACTCATTCCCTGTTAAAAGATGCCATTCATTTTCATTATCTGCAATTTTTTGTAAGCATTTCAAAACGGGCCGCAACTTGCGCACCACATGATAACGAAGCCAACTGCACCCAAACTAACTATTCTCATCCTGTGAATGTAATTCCTCCTGATATTCGGCCAGCGGAAAGGGATCAGGTGCAGCAGGTGCAGACGTAACTTCAACTTGACCCTCATCGCGTTCTTCATCGCCGTAACAATCCTGCAAATAATTCGGTTCTAAAAATCACACTTCTAATTGAATATAACCTTATTTTGCCCAAGGACAAAAATGGGGTTCCGGAATTACAAACTGAAACTATTCTAACATCGCAAAGGCTGAATATTTACCTCATTTCCTTCATTTTCCTCCACTCGTAAAGGTTGCATCGATCTTTTCCTAGCCTTTTCTAAGACTTCTGCTTCTAATTCGCTTCGGCCCTTTCTTTTCCGGCAAAACATCGCCTTAAAATGGCATACATTTAACATGCACAGCGATAGTGGTGACAAATATACACTCCGCGACATTTCTAACCACGAAAGAAGCTTTGCAAAATCATAAATAATAAATATAAATGTAAATTTTACAGAAAATATATTTAGTGCGCTACTTTCGACAATTCATGAAAACCAGAATGTCTGCGCACACTCTACAGTATCCACTGCACAAATATATTTCTCCAACTTTCTCTCTAGTTTCCCGCAGTTTCCCCAAAATCCCCCAGTTTCCCGCAGCTAAACCCCAATTTTGAATACCAGAGTGCCGGTATTATGCGCCTGAACTGGACTGATAATCTATGTTCGAAAACTCTCTACTTTAGGGGCCACTGGACGCCCCTGTTATTGCCTGCATCAAATGAAGAATGGTTGTTAAGAGGCAATCGACAGTGATTGTCTGCAGACAATCGTCTGCACAACTTACCCGTTCAATTTCACTCGAACAACTTCCCCTGAATGAAAGCGGTCTATGCGTTGCATATCATTTTAAAGCTGCGACGACCGGTCATCACCGCGTTGAAATAATATGCCACGGAGAGGGAGCTCCACCAAGTATCTTGTAGTGTTGCGGTAATGCACTGAGCAATCGAGCGGAAGCTGACGTGTTCGAACCCTTCTTTTGCGAATCATTTTTGCTTATTTCTGAAGCAACAATAGGTAGCGCGGGTAATTCAAACTGGGTGGCTGGCATGTATACCGTCTCTTTAATTGAGAATAATATGACGATATTAACAAGGGAATCAAATCGTTGAATCCAAAACACATTATAACAGCATTCGCTTTTCAGGGCGTGACCATGATTAAGTGGCTTTCACTTTCCTTTTTCAATTTCTATGGTGCGTTAACACATGAATAAAATCTATAAATTCACACTGATTGGCTGCAGACAATCTAGACAAATTGTCTGTGAACAAACGTTGTCTCAGAAAATCGGTTGACTGCAAATAATGTACAACTTCTCTGTCCAGACAAGAACGAGAACTCATTCTTCACTGGCTGAGCATTTGCTGGGTTTCAAATCCAAATTTTTACTTCCAGACTGTCAAGTCACGCGATGCTGCACAACGCAGAGATCATTTTGGTCCACGAAATTTTAAGTGTATGGGCTCACTAGGACGGTCCTGTGAAAATTTCACATCGTTACTAGCTCTAGTGCCAAAACAGCTACTCCATTTCTACCGGCAGGCTGGCATCAACTATTTGTTGAAAATCAAAATTGCATGAGTTAGAGCAAAATTTATTGACTTTTTTCTTGCCAAGAAATGTCAAGAAAAAAGTCAAGAAATTTTGCTCTAGCTCATGCAGTTTTGATTTTCAACAGACAGTTGGGGGTATTATTCAAATCCCCATTTTATATCTTATACAATAGCTTTTCGCGTTTTGCTAAATATATTCCCAGTAAAAAATTAGTCTGAATTTCTTGAATTTTCTTGTGAGCAACCCTGATCGCGAAGTGCATTCCTGTTATCTAACTCAATGTCGAGCGGTTGTCTATCAGATACGGGAGACAACCGCTCGGCAATGAATTAGAGAAATGGAATGCACTTCGCGATTCGATTCGAGGTCTCTACTGTCGAACTATGGTCGATGAACCGATTTTGTTTCAAAACAACGTATAGAAATATAAATTATCGTTTTAGACCAAACCTTTACAACAAATTATTCTGTTCATTCAGTATTAACTTTCGACAAGAAAATTTTAAATCTTACAGTATGACCAACAATTTGGCTTTTAGCCAATTTTGCAAAAGATGACAAAAATTTGGTCAATGGTGGAAGGAATGTAAGGGTGGTATTTTTTGAGCGGTTTTGGCGGATAACGAAATATTTGGCGGGCGGCCAAATATTTGGCCGTGTGGAGAGAGAGCGTGAAAAATGAGAGAGCGCTCCGCCAAAAAAATTGGCGGTCGCGAAAAGTTGGCGGCCGCCAAATGTTGCGAAATCCTAGTACTTTCGCAGTATGATTTCGCAACATTTTTCGTCGATGTTTTGAAATGACCAATTTTTGGCGGAA
>JACMIF010002895.1:0-12250 GCA_014805445.1 Diplogasteroides magnus
TGTACCTGGTCCTGGATAAAAAAACCATAATTGTTTTGACGGCCTGCTATTTGTGACAACTGTCTTTTGACACTCTCTTTGGAGGCTATATAGTAGAACTGAGCTGAGAACATATAACACCTTTTTACCGCTTTAGAATCCCTAAGTCATATCGCACACTTATAAGATAATAGTTCCTATTTTTCAAGTGAAGCAGTGCGATGTCCCGCCTTCACATGCATTGTGGAAATACCATTTCAGTCGTTCTGACAACCTTTGGCAAGCTCCTTCGAAAGTTTTGTTGCTAGGCAGCAAAGATTGATAACCTCGAGATGAAAGAATGAATTCCAGAAAAGGAGCGACCAGTGAGTCTCAGTCCTCGGTAGGATGAGGCTCCATGGACATCTGGCCATTCCCACTCACCGTCTGATATCTCAGGTCTACTCATCCACCCATTGTAAAGAGTCAGATTCCGGCCCTTATCCTTGAATGGCTAATAGTGAAGGTAAAATAAATAATTAGTTTATTCCGTCAACCCGTATTCTACAACGCGCGGTCGTCTCCATGAATTGGTGACGACCGAGCAAATGAGAGAGCTCAGCGGTAGAAGGAACTCTGTATTTCATTTGCATTCAGTAATTGCTAATTACTAGAGTATCTGTTCTGTGCCCATTTGGACAGGCATTGTCGTTTTGCCAATATCTTTACTCAGCCTCCTCTCATTCCCCACTCTCTCTCCCCTTCTACATTTCCTGGCCCTCTCCCTCACCGCGTTCTCTAACACTTCGTGTGACCGATGATGACTCATCGTTCTCCCTTTCTCTTCTCCTCTCCATACACTCACGCTCTCTACCCCACTTCCTCCCGTATATGACGCGGAATAGATAGTGCTTAGCCATTTTATCGATGTTTTTAATGAAAATGCACTTTCTCAATATCAAGACACTACCTATAAGCAAGTAAAATTGTTGTTTTAGCGATGAGTGAAGAGGACTCGGGAACTGGAGACTATGGGAATTTGGCAGATTTCCATGGCGGAGACGCAGGTATTTCAGCCATTCTTTCAGAATTAAAGTAAACCTTTTAACGCGTATGAATGAAGACGATTGTTTTGCATGATCTTTCAGCTGCGGAAGTCCCGATGCTCCCAAGTCTAGCTGATTGTGAGGACAAGGAATGCATTTACGAGATTCTTTATGATTACAGGGTAACACGCTAATACAATCTCTAACTTCGAATGTCCATCTCTATAAAATCAGACCAAGGGGCTAGAGGGATTGTTAGGTGATTTCGACTTTTACTAAATGCCATGTTTAGGCCAAGAACAATGATGAATTGGACTTGAGAAGGGGTTCTATTGTTCGCGTGATCAAGAATATTGAACGAGGTACGAAATACAAATTTGACCATATTCTCCCAAGCAATGAACGGCATCGAATATACAATGAGTGTTACCATTGAAGGTTGGGTACATGGAATAGTCAATGGAAGGGAAGGCCTCGTCCCATCAAACTACATACCGACAATTGGAATTGCTTTTGGAAGGATCAAAAAGATGAGATTGAGGTGAGTTAAGAACATGACACTGAACACTTGAAACGCAATGATGGTTGTAGTTAATTTACATGATTGGCGAAGGAGCATTGGCAGAAGTTTATAGAGCGAGTTACGACGGAAAGGTTACTTTACAATATTTTCGATGTATTTTGAATTTTTGAGTCTACGAGTTCTTTAAGGACATTGCTTTCAAGAAGTTCAAAGTAAATCCAGAGATAGGAAAATCAGGATATAGGAAAAGCTCAAGCGAGCTGGATAATCTTAATGGTGAGCCCTCTTAATTTTTGTTTCTGAGCAATAATACGAAACATACATGGAGCACTAGCATTGAGCTGATTTTCGTTATCAGTATAGCCACCAGGCAATAATATATTTGGGCACTAACCGGTGTCAAGTATGGTATGAGATATGAGTGACAACTATTTCAGCTATGATGAATGATGCTGCGTACTTATACTCTCTTCAGCAAGCAGGGTTGATTGGAATTTGTATAGCCCATGGTTGGACTCGCATTCGAACTATGTCAAGGTTCCACATTCATTCTTTTTAACGAATAACTTTTCTGGAATGTACAATTGTGCGCAGCTCAAAGACGATGGTTTTACATGATATTTTAGATGTAGAAGTCCTGATGCGACCAAGTGTAGCAGAGAATAAGGATAAAGACAATCACGAGATCTGCTATCAATCAGAATTTGACTACAGGGTAATACTTATTCAACCTCTACTTTCAAATGTCCGCCTCTGTCGTATTAATACTGCTCTTCTTCAGTTTTTAAGAATTCCAAGAAGACCAATCAAAAATATTTAAAAAGAATCTATAATCTCCTGCTAATCCTCATGAAATAATGTAATCACAAATTCACACCAAAAATGAAAAGGCGTAAATTATTCGATTTTTATATAATATATGTCATGTTTCGGCGCAAAACAAGGACGAATTGGACCTGAAAAGAGGTTCTGTTGTTCGAGGGGTCAAGGATGCTGAACGAGGTACAGAATACTAATATAATCGTCTTTCTCCCGTGCAATGAACTACACCGGGCATATAATGAATATCGATTGAAGGATGGGTACATGGAATAGTCGATGGAAGGGAAGGCCTTATTCCATCCCACTTTATTAAGGCAATTGGAACTACTAAAAATACAATGATCAAACCAGCTAAGATTGAGGTGAGTTGAGAACACCGAACAAAATATGATCATCTATTCACCTGAAATGCAAATATGGTTGTAGTTAGTTTCAATGATTGGCGAAGGAGCAGTGGGTGAAGTATACAGGGCGAGATACGCCGAAAAGGTTAGCTTACAAAACTTTCCATGTATTTTCTGACACTATGAGATTCATTTCAAGGAAATCGCATTCAAGAAGTTCAAAGTAAAGATGATGGCGGGAGAGAGGAAAAGCTCAAGAAAAATGGGCATTGTTGATGGTTAGCTATTTCAGGAAATTGGCGGACTACTCCCAGGGCAGTCGGAAAAGTGCAAATTGGGGGAAATTTACGGATTTTTTCAGAATGGGGAAGGGATAGAAACTTTTGGTCGATACTGTATGTACCTACTATAAGTGCTTACAATTTCAGCTGTTAAACACGAGGCTGCGTACTTGTCTTCTCTTAAGGATGCACACATTGTGGGATTGATTGGAGTGTGTACAGATGCACCAATGATTGGTCTCGCACTCGAATTATGTCAAGGTGTCACGTTCATTTTTTAACGAGTAATGTTTCTGGACTTAAAAAGAAAGATTGATTTGTCTTTCATGTATAGTCCTTCCCAATCTTTCAATCCCCCTGGAATTTTTACAACTCGAACGGTATAGTGTAATGGTGAAAAAATGCCGGGGGAGTGTGTTAGGGAAGTCCATGTTAGTTTAATATATTGGACTGGACTGCATTTGCAAAGATAGAATTATATAGGTGGAAGTCTGATTCAAGTGTACAGAACAGTGGCTGATGTTGCTGTTCCCAAGATATTTTTCATTGGATGGGCTATTCAGGTATCTACAACCATTTGATGACCATCATTAGGTATTGATCATTATATATTTAAAGATCGCATCTGCAATGGAATGCATTATCACAGCCGAATTCATCCATCGAAATCTCAAAATGGACAACGGTCGGTTATCATTGAATTAGCGGCCACGTTGCTATTAGGATTAGTATATCGGTAGTAATGTGCATTTCTCATTCGTCTAATTACCGCGGAGCAATTCTGTCTTCATTCTTAAGGGAATCACTCGGAGTGGGACAAACGAATGAGAAATTCACTATACTAATGATTAAGGCATCCTAGTTGATGTCCTCAATTGTCTTATTTTAGTGCTTGTGCTGCAGAAAGTATGTTTCTGTGCTCTTCCAAATGCGAACACCCTTGATAGGCTGGATTCTGGGCTGTACCTACATAATGACATTCAAGTGAGCGGAGAGAGAAATTGTTGAGAGAAGAGTTTGCATTGTCAGTACAATGGAGTTTGTCGCAAGTGTGGAGGAACAGCTTTCGACAGACTAACACTCAAATTGACTGAATTTGGATTCACCAGAGAGAACAACAATTCCACTTCGGTCAAGTAAGTTATTTATGTTTTTGGAGGTTTTTAAAAAATATTTCAATATGAGTGTAAGTACAATAGTACATTTTCAGTCGATTTGCATACATCGCTCCTGAGGCGTACATCCATGTCAGTTATTCTGTTTTAAGTTTCATTATTAAATAATATTTGCAATTTCAGGCCTGTTACACAGAGTATTCTGATATATGGTCATTCGGCGTTCTTTTGTGGGAACTGATAACGAGAATAAGGCCACATGAAAATGCTGATGAGACGACTGTTCCCTACCTCGTAAGTTATCATTTTCTTGCACCTCTGCAGAAGCCCGATCTCAAGTATAGTGTATATTGTATATTGCTGAAACATACTATCCTGCTACAGTAACCCTATACTGTACATCTACAGTAATACTCAGTATGAAATAGTAACTTACAATATACTAGAGCCCGGCCTTCACCAGAAGTTCCCACTTTTGTAAAATCATTGCATTCAACGCATATGGAATGATAATTGATGTTTCAAGGTGGAAATTGGGAAGATATCATTGATTATCCCCAAGGAATTCCCATCAATTATCGTGGATCTGATTACTAGGTTGTCAAGAAATACGACATTCTTGTCTTGAAACGATATATTCAGATGTCAGAATCGCACTGCTCATGAACGTCCTCGATTCTCAGAGATTATCCGTGTCCTCAATGACTATCATACCGAACTTCTAACTGACAATCTGGAATAATTAGTCGAAGGTCGATAAACGTTGGCTCCTTTTCCTTCCCAATGTAAGATATAATATTTTTTGTAATTTCAGGAACATCGACATACAGCGAGTGCTGCATCTGTGCTGAGATCGAGGCGAAAAAACCGAAGGGATGTCTACACTGCAGGAAGCTCATTGGCTGTTACGAGTGAGATAGACCATTGTGGTGCTATTGTCTACGCTCACATTTTCACGGCTATCAATAAATTTTCAGGTGCATCATGGCATGGCACGACAAAGCGATGAAAACTGTTGAAAAGGTGTGTAAGTGCGATAACTCTATTTACACGAGGAATGGGGTTTCACCGATAAAATTGTCTAATGAAATATAGTAGATGACTACGAGAACTGCTGAAATAAGCCGTCCGTTCGGTCTAGGAGGCGATTTTTTTTCAGCGTCTATCTAAACATTCACGCACAAAATATTGATTTTGATACGGTTAGCGCCTAAATGACGAGATCACCCCAGCTCGAAGAAAGAAATTTTGACATTTGCGCGAATGAACACTTGCACCTTCAATCCCTTTACATTCCACTTGACCAGTCCCGCAAGTGTCGTTTCCTAAATGATTTCTATAAGAATTGAAAAGCTTCAAAAATGCTATTCATATTACAGCGTGCCTCGTGTCCACTGTGTCGCGCGGAGTGGCCGGATCAACCAGAAGTGGCAGAAATGAAGGACCTCATTCCATGAGAATTCGAAGAGGAGGTGTTGCACGCTATCTTCAGTGTTCTCATCATCATCGAGTACTAGGCACTAGTATAGATAGAAAAAAGTGTTACTCATTTTGATAGCGACTGGAAACAATTTCTCCTCCCACTCATTTCGCCAACAATACTAACCACTGATCCAATAGTTTTTGTTTGATGATAATTTTTTTAGATAGCAAATCATAGTTTGTTTATTAGCGTTTTGTTATGCACTGATTCAGAGGGCGTTTCAATTCTCATATTGGTTGAAAAGGAAATGTTTTCTATTCTTATTGAAATGTACACATCTATAACTAGATTAAATAGTGAATAAACATTTAACTGTATTGAGATGAAATAATTGTAACCGCAACTCTATTCTTTCTTACATTGATTTGTTTCATCCATGTATTATCTCCTTGAGTCTCGAAATGGAATCGTTGAAGACTACGGCTGCTTTCGCAAGACGCCTTTCTGAAATACTGTAACTTGCATTGCATCCGCCTGCCAGACTCATGAAGGCATTGCACAACAGGTGAGACCAGTGAGTCACAGTCTTGTGTAGGTAGAGCTCCCTTAGACATCTTGCCCATTCCCTCCCACTGTCTGGTCTCTCTCATTAAGCACAGTCTGCTCATCCGCCCAATGTAAATAGTGATCATATGGCAGCATTGTATGGTTAGCTTCTCTGTTCTTTCCCTCTTCGATGAGTAATGGGGCTTTCCCATCTGCATCTCCAGAGCGATTGATTTGCATAATGATTAGAGTCTTCTTCACATAGGGTATATGGCAGTATTGAAACATGTGACAAATGTATCCAAACTTACAACCAACCAAAAACTGCACTCAATCTCAGTCTCTTCTCATCCCTCACTCTTCCCATGCTCTCTATCCCACCTTCCTATCTAACCCTGCCTATGACCATTGGGTCAACTGTGGGCGAGGCAATCACCCTTCTCTGGTCATCTTCTCCTCTCCATCCACCCACTCTCTAACCCTTCTATACGCATACAAATTGCGAGTGCCATCCCAAGCCCTTGAAATATGAATATTTTTCAGTTAATATTATTTGTCGCCTCATGCCAACTTGATTCGCAGTGGTCGTACCGGCGACTGCGCACTCTTTGATTTGCGCGCTATTTAGTTGCCTCTCTTATATCGGCTTTGTGTTTCTGCTATTCAGCCTTTAATGTTGTCTGTATGAAAGAATTGCACTGTGACTTACTTTGCATCCCGGGATTCCCGGCAATATGTTTCTTTTGACGAATTTGATATTTGATACCGCTTTTGCATTATAATTGTATTGAGGCTCACATTTCAGGTAAAATAAATGACTGCACTTCTTCCACATGAAGAGAAGAAAAGTAAAGAAAAGACCTCACAACAGAAAACTACCTGGATCACGGATGAAAATACCTCGATCATCCAAAAATTGAAGAATATCAAGAAAGCAGCTGTACGATATTTTTAACTGAAACTAAAGCAAAATACGGCTGCTTCTTTTATTCTCCTTGAAATTGCAACTTGAGTTTTGTATCGAAACCCATCTTTTCTATTAGGTTTGTCGGAAAGTCTCTCATACTTTATTTGACAAATCATATCTTGACACATAACCAAGCTTATCATGATAGGCCTCCTACTATTTGTTACTAGACACCATGGATAGAAGCAGCACTAAGTGGTTCCAGAAATAAATTCACTTTTACGAACGTATGAGAGGACCTAATAGTTCCAAACTGTCAATGACGATAGTTAACTGTCGCCAGTGTCAGTTTGAAACTGTAAGCAGGCGAACCGACGATATTCAATGACAGCTGTTTTCTGTGTGAACAGACGCACCGGGAAGGGTTTAAAATTCAATTGTAAAATGCATTTGTCGTTCGTTCAATCTCATTTCACTTGCATATTCTCTGTAACATGATCATAGAGCAGCCGACCGTTCAACAGATATTAGATCAATGAACAAACGCGTCGCAGTTCGTAGGTAGATAGAGCCATGGCTAACTATCCCCCATGATCCGATGTCGCTTCTTAAGCTAATTCGGATCTTTTCAGAGGTAACGGGATGAATGAAACGGCCTATCCGTATCCCACTGTTCCACGAGGAGTCATCATCGACTTTCTGTTCAACAACTGAGACAAAAGTGCAAATAAGGTATTTATTATTGTGGAAAACGAACTTGATATTCCGAGTACACACACTCCATCTGGCTGACGACTGTGCACTCTCAAATTTGCGTGCTATTTCGTCGTTTCTCTGACCATTAGCCACGATTTTGGATAGGTTTCACGGTCAACATATAGAGGCTGACTTTCAACTCCGTTTACCACAATAATAGCTGAACTTACGCAAACCGCATTAAGCGCAGTATTTCCAAAAAAAAATCATATTTTGTTACTGTTCTTGAGTTTTCATTGATTTGCATTGAATTGACACTTACCTTTGCAGCCAGACAACTCTCATTGGGTTGTGGACGCCAATGTACCGATCAGGTAAAAGTTTTTCAACAATGCATTGGAGTCTGTTACCATTTCAGTCTACAAGGCCTGCCCTTCTTCTGGAGCAAGGAACAAATGAATAGCAGAAATATGAATTCTACTATGAAACTTGAAACGTCTTTTTTACTCATAGTGAACATCGAAGAGTTCATTCCAATTTCAGGTGCTCATACAATCTTTCCATGGCGAACGATCAACGCTTGCGCACAGTGCAGCTTTCCGACGGAAATACGTATAAAATCTTTAAAAAGGTGGGTTTAAAGCGCGAAAATTCAGGCCGAACCAAATATTCTGGACATGCCCTGAGCCCACATACTGTTGTCTGAATGAAAAGGCGAATTTCTCGGGTGACATTGCACATATATTGGTGCGCATGTGTATTTTCAGTTCGGGTCTGGTTGTTTTACTTCATGGGATTGGTTGGATAATGGCCATATTCATGACATTTTTCTTGCTCGAGAAGATCGGCTGGCTTGCTCGGTAAATTACGTTTAAATATAATAGGTCATCTGTAAGAGCGGACGAGTCTTCCACAAGGGGCATACACCTTCAAATATTATCCCAGGGTTGAAATTTTACTTGTCACCCGAAGGGGTGGGATACAATTTTAGCAATGATTTCTAAACTATTATCAAAGAGTTTGAGAAAGAACAAAGATCTAATTTTCGGACATGTGTGATGACCTAAGGTGTAGTATACTGTTAATCAAAATATGTATTATTGTGGTAAACAAAATTGATTGAATGAGAACGTAATTTCTCAAAATTACAACGTTGGATCATCATATGTAGCTCCGTTCAAACGTAAAGAATCCTGCCAATTATTTACAGTTTTTAAAGGTCTTGAAGAGTACTTTCAAAGAAATTTTGGAAAATTCTATCATTCTTATCATTTCGTTAACTGCATCGACCACGATCGAATCGGCATCGATGCTCTAGACCTATGATTTTCCCTGACGATGAATTTCACATATGTGGAGTTCTATGCAAAATTCCAAAATGATTGAATTTTGTTGCCAATAATGGAATATTTGGTTATGAAAAACGACTTTGGATTCGTGATCTCCGGGTGTATTTAACCCAAAAATCATTCTATCAGACAAATTGAAGACCGTTCAGATCTTGTGAAAAGAGTGATGCCTTTCCAGGGTCACTCTTACATAAGATCTCGGTTAATATGCCTTTTGCGAATTATCTATCTCAAGTTTCGTGTTCAATGCAAAAAGGTCAAGAAATATTGTAGGAAAATTAATATTCGTGATTTTTTCAGGAGACTCTCAGAAGCGGACGCGAATGAGATACTGAGTTTGATCGAATCTCCCACGGAAGCTGAGATGAGATCCCGTGAACTTGCATTGGCGTTTGAAACTAAGCCATGGTTATTTGCTCTATCGTGATGATATTGCCTGTTCACCAGTACGACACAGCATTTTATACACCATTTTCGAGAATTTTTTTATCATTCTCGGCATAGTTATAGCCTCACATTTTAGCATAAAGAGTAATGTTCGAATAATTTCATCATAATTGGTAGATATCGCACAACGCCGCTGATTCGCTTAACGAGGAGGCATTCATTCTCTCTAATTCATATTCTCGTTAAATTATTCTCCGTGGAGCGGTTGACTGTATGTTCGATAAACAACCGCTCCGCGGAAATTTGACGAATGAGAAGTGCACTCTTACCGGTTTCGAAATCCTAATTCATTGTCAGATCTCACAATTTGTTCTCCTTTCAACCATGCAACTACTATGTGCACAAACCCATTTTGTTATTAAAAACAATTCCCGTATTCACAGCCCCGTTGACTTGCAAACTGTAGTCTCAGTCGTTCTGACTAGTAGCTAACGAAATTTGCATATCTGTAGTAAATTGGGGCATAAGATGGAAGAACGCTTTCCGGAACTAGGAGTGAGTCACAGTCTTCTGTAGGACTAGGCCTCTTGGACATATGGCCCATTCTCTTTCACTGATATCTCATTTCTACTCACACCATGGGTTCTAAGTCGGTAAATCTGTCGTCATTCTGCTCCGCAGAGCAGTCCTCTCAATTGACTACCGCGCCGTGGAAAAGAGTGACAATTAATTTACCGATTTAGAACCGCTGTCATGCACCAATTGTAAAGAATGATCAGATGCCACCCCTTATCCTTGAATGGATAGCGTTTCGGTTCTTTGCCCTCTTCGTCTTGCCACCTATATCTGTAGTCAGCCTCCTCTCTCCTCCCCTCTGCATTCCCTTTCCTTCTCACTCACTCCACTCTCTAGTTCTTCGCGTGTCGACTGGGTCAATTGTGGATGAGTCATCATTCTCTCTTCCCCCTCTCCTCTCCATCCACTCACGCTCTCTCCTACCATCGTATTCAAATACGCGCAAGTCCTATCAAATAGGGATGTTTTCTATTTTGGGGATCTACAGGAGCTGTGGCACGAACTTTGTTTTCGTTTTGTGGATTAATTAGTGCTTTTCCATCATAGAAACACTGTTATGACATCGCAATAAGATTTTTAATATAATTTTAAAATGCTCATATTTGAACAGTTTAACCAATGAAGAATGGCATCAATAGATTTGTCTGATTTCTCCGTTCTCCCATTTTCTCCCACCCACTCTTCCCTACCATAGACATCTTCGCTGCCGACTCCCAGTGAACGTGTTCCATGTTCATTTTGTCATTCCACCGATGTTTCCAACGAATCTGCGCGTTCTCCGAATACCATAACCGAAAATAATCGGTATTTTAGAGTGATGAACGCAGACGACACTGTATATGAAGACTGTATCAATTTGGAGAGTGTCGAGGGTGGAGATGACAGGAGATCTTCGACCATCGATGATCACGTTCCTCTGCAAAGAAGGACCCTTTCACGTATTCTCTTCCTCTATCCGAACAACAGCTCTATACAGACACATTTCTTTTGTTTGATTACATCACATTAATAATTCATTGGCTTAGTCGTCGCAGGTGAAAATGTGTTTTCATAACGGGAGGAATGTCTTTTCTCGCGTCTTCATTTCTCTTCCATACCTCCTCTGTCCTGTACAAATAGAATTACTTCCTTTTTTCAATTCGTGCGATCTCCATATGTTAGCTGATCTGTAAATTGATTAACAACACAGTAACCAATGTCACTCATGTGATTCAATACATATCAGATTGCTATGAGTGATGTTTTAGCTGAGGGAGTCCAGATGCGACCAAGCGTAGTTGAGGACAAGAATGAAGATACTTGCGAGACATACTATGAGGCAGAATTTGACTACAGGGTAAATCATTCAAGCTCTAATTTCAGATGTCGGTCTCTATCGTATTAGTACTGCCCTTCAATATTTATGAAATCCAAGAAGATCACTGAAAAATATCAAAACGAATCTGAAATCCCGAAACATCTCATGCATGCAATCAATCACAAAATCGCACCAAAAGTGAAAAGAGGCGTATGTTTGATGATTTTGGACCTTTTACTAAATGTCATGTTTAGGCAGAAAACAGAGATGAATTGAACTTGAAGAGAGGTTCTGTTGTTCGACTGGTCAAGGATGCAAAACAAGGTACATAATATTAATGGGGAACGACTTTTGGACTGACTTTCTTCTGTGCTCTCATTCGACCGGTTGTCTCTGATGAGCGAGCGAGAATGACTAACGGGCGCGCAAGGACGAAAAACGGTCCATAAGTTGTTCCGAAAATACTAGTTTAATCGTTCTTTCCCAAGTAACGAACTGCTTCTGGAATTTAATGACTATCGATTGAAGGTTGGGTACATGGAATCGTCGATGGAAAGGAAGGACTCGTCCCGTCCAACTATATAAAGGCAATTTCAACTACAAGGATCAAACCAGATGAGCTTGAGGTGAGTTGAGAACACCAAACAAAATATGGTCATTTATTCACTGATGAAATACAAACATGGTTGCAGCTAATCTCAATGATTGGCGAAGGAGCAGTCGGAGAAGTGTATAGGGCGAAATACCACGGAAAGGTTAGTTTACAAAACTATCCATATATTTTTGAGTCAACGAGATTCATTTTAAAACGCGTTCTCTGTAAGACCGGAGGTAGGGGTGGCACACACCTTCGAAAAATTTTCCCATGTCTGAAACTTTCTGGGTAACATCCCCAGGGGTGGGATACACTTCAGCCGCGATTTCATAATTTTAGGTCAAAGTTCAAAGATCAAAGATCAGCTTTTTAAACGTTATTTTTA
>JACMIF010002896.1:0-16264 GCA_014805445.1 Diplogasteroides magnus
GGTTCCTCCATGTGTAAGAGATGATTTCGTAGAAGTAAAGGATAAAAGGTTGTTTGCTTTGACTACTGCAAAGAAACTACTGAAGAAGGCAGGTGTTTCAAAAGCTGTTCATATCTGTACAGAGGTGATGTTTTCTGGGAAATTGGGATTTGGTGTAACTATGAACGAAGCACTTTCCCCATATACCCTGGTGCTTCTTCGTGATCTCTGGTAGGAATCTCCATCTAAATATTATTGGTTAATTACAGCGGAATGGTTTTAGATACCGTTGTTCCAAATGCATTACGAGCGATAGCGATATGCTGCAAATATATATATCTTACAATACAGGAGAGAAGCTGTTTGTATAGAAGGAACGAGCAGCAGTTATGCAGCTGTTGCAGGAATTCGAATTCCCTGCAGACGGACAAAACATGTTGAGGTATTTCCATGAAAAGGCCATTCTTCTCCGCCGCGAGTTTTCTCACTCCATCATAGACAACGGCGCGGCGGAGAAGAATGATTGCAAATTTACAGATTTTGGACCCCTGATCTCCATGACAAGACGCCTCTATCTCTCATTTGAGAGGAGGGTGATGAGTCCGCGATTCAGAAAGATTCTTCATTCACTGAAAATAAGGAAGGCTGTGAGGAGTATGCGTCAGTGGGTGAAAATGCGATGTGAGAGGGAATGGGGACCATTGTCTTGGAACATCCCCAGTCACAACAGTCGAAATGAGAGTATCATAGTAGATCTCGAAGTGTGAACGAAGCATCAACAGGCGGAAAAGAGAAGAAACTCGATCGTTGATGAAGATCCGAGTATCAACATCGATTTACACAATACACTCATCCAGTTATGTATCTCATTCCACGAGAAAAAGGTAGAATCTTCGACCTTCTGGTGGGGGCTGGCTTCATTTGCGGTCAAATGTTTACCGTCGTGAACATTTCTGTATCTATTATAGCAAACAACAAAAAATAGTTCAGCTTATCGGCAACCACGGGATTTCAAGAAAACAATTTTAGTGTAACTGTTATAATGTACACAAGATGATGATTACACGAATATTTCATAATTATAATATTTAAAAAAAAACGAAATTATTTTCTTTTTAGCTCCACGGGTCGTTGACCAAATCTCGATCTGGCGGCTGTTTCGCACGGTTTTCTAATCCTCAATTTGAATTTCGGCGTTCCGTGGTTCCTGATGCAGAGTTGTTGTGACGTTTGGCGTGGCACTAAATATGCGTAATACAGTTACATGATAGCTCTTTTGGTATTTGACTTTGTTGCACAGATAGATAGGGTTAATAAACATCTGTTCGTGTTATCGGTTATGACTTTCCTTTCCGAGGGTGTGCACAGAGCATGAAGATGCTGATTACTCTCGCCCGAGTGATGAAATTCACTTTGAGACTCATTTGATCTCACCGATGCACGGTATTTTTCACACATGGCAGTTTAATGACGTCCAATCTTGAGTAGTTTACATATCTCATCGATACCTGTACGTGTAAATGTAGATGGTCGCTGCGATTGAATGCCCTGTGACATGAAGGCTCAGGGCAGATGAATGGCCTTGCATTCGTGTGCTTACGGTAGTGACGAGTAAGTTCATCGGATCTTAACATCGCAATTGTTCATCATAGTCACTTGTTCGTTCTTTAATAAGCCCCTTTTTACTTTCCGTTAACAGCGTGTGGTGAGGCGTACAGCGTTAAGATAATGTAAACTCCGTGATGTGAGTTTCTGACTGCTAGCGTTATGATTGCGGTAGGAACTTGGACTGAACGGATATGTCCAATGAAATGGCCGACCTCATGAAAACACTATGACAGTCCTCCCAATAGCAGTGATATGGACGTTCTCCTGCAGTGCATCACATGATTACATTGAGTAGTGACCGATGTGTCCTCCCAAGGATCCTCTTAAGGCCCCTGTACTCCGATTTCCTTTCAGTCAGTGCCATAAACTCGCACCAATTCGCGCACTATCACCACTCTGATGAAGATCGAGGGATGATAATCACAGTCTATGGCACTTTTCCTGATCTTAGCCGCCTTATTGTTGACTACTTCTGTGATAAATTAATGGACTACTACTGTAACGGGATAAAGATTGGCCGTCATGTAAACGAGGGTATCGCATCACCGTCAATGTTAGGTAATCTTCCTGTACATATACGGGAATCCGTACGATGGGTGAGTGGGTGTATTTGTAATAATCGTTACTTAAGAGGAGATGCATTGTATCCTTTGCATATCTACCCGTTATATTATGAAACTGCTTGCCTGTGTGGATTCGATAGTGTGCCTTGAGATGGGAAGATTTTGTGTAGCCTTTTTCGCATCCTTGACATCATTGATCAAGATTGTGGTACTCATGATGCCATACCAGGATAATTGCAGAAGTATTTCCTTATCTCATCCAATTCCTCTTTTGACCTTTTGATCCGTGGTTGTCGTAAGCTTTTGTTGAGTGCTGATGCCGGATAAAAGACATGAAATGTGTAGATTCCTTCTAATATTTAGTATCTCTCTGATCAGAAATTCTTCTTATCGACGGTTTTCGGTAAATGTTCTTTCACAATGTAATAAGCGAGATGAAACGGATGCGGCGGTTTTCGACTTTCAACGCCCTTCTTGGTCACCTTATCTCGGATGCTCTTCGGTATGTTTTGAACAGCCAATTCCATTGCCTGATCGTCGTACGACGAACCTGAAGATGATGAAAGCGCAGGGGGGAAGGTGAAGAGGCAGGCATTGCGCGAGGGAGACGAGAGAGAAACCCTCAACAAAATCATCGTGAATGAAGGAAGTCAGTATGACTCTAACCTTGTTGGTCACGTTGACCATTCTGTCTCATCATTCTGCAGTTGCAAGGTTGCTCTGCTGATGGAAATGCGAGATGTTGCTGTTGAGTCTGCAACTATATACGTTCAATCTCTCGCACTTTCCATCCAGTAAATACCAGATATGACGGTTGATAAGGAAGAGCCTGTGAATGCTGAGCATGGTGCATTGGTTGACGTTGAAGGACATACTCTTCCTGAGGAGGATAATGGAATGACGATTGAGTGTACATTGGGTTCTGTCGCATGTTCGCCGTTTGATGATGATCTGCAACTTGATAAGGAAATATGTGACATTCTATGAGTAATATCAAACTCAATTTTTTTGCGCCACGAATGTTGTCTCTAGTAATTTTGTAGGGTTCTTTGCAAGAAAGCTGATCAAAACATGTTAGGAGCATACAGCGTATAACAGTTCAATTAGGATTATGGTTGGCTGTTTGACTAAATTTTCGGATATGTTTCACCGTGGCTACATATATTGAATTTATAGGAGCTGTGAAACATATCCGAAAATTTAGTCATACTGCCAACCTTAATTAGGATGCACAATACAAGGATATTTACCGCTCGTTTTTACAGTGAGAAAAATATCATCATAACATGGTTTTTCGAAAAATTGGCACGAAGAATATTTCACCTCGGACAACTCCATATGGATATGGTGGAGGAGAAGGGAGCTGAATTATCGATGGAACATGCATCACTGATTGTTGAGATACATGCTGCCCTACCGACTGGTAGTGTTGAGGATCCACTGGCTGAAGAATCTCCCTAATGTGCATTTCAGTTCCTAATGTTTTTTATGGTCTATTATAGCATCTGTGGTTCATGGCTCAGTGGTCTAGGGCGCCACATTTCATTCTGACAGCCCGGGTTCGAATCCCGCCCCTGCCCAACCAAGGCGCCATCCCTCCGCGGGTCGGGCAATTGGTAGCGGTGCCCGCGAACAAAGATCCCCTGGAGAAAACGCTTGGAACGCCAGGGTGTAACTCCTAATCGACTGGCCTAGCAGTCCACCGGCAGGACCACATCCCCTTATGGATTATCCCCCTGACCCCCGGAATAAAGACTTTAAATAGCATCTGTTATTTTTCGGAAGCGCCTATATTTTTTTACAACAGTATCACATGCATCATCGAATAGCCATTATGTAATTATATTTTTATTCTATAATAGGCATGGTTGCTTACATGATCCATCTCTTCATCGTCGGGAGTGAATTCCCGTTCTAAGGCATCTTGAAGGAAGAATCTCTCGAATTCCACGTCCGATTCCCTCCTCGCCATCTAAAACGATGGATATCTAAACTGTTTGAAAGTTCAGTTAATTAAGCCTCATGAAATATATGGTGATTCCTCGAAATACTTTATTTTCATCACGAATAGCGATTTACACACAATTCTCTGAGTCTCCATGGGTACGACTGCATCGATCAGCAGATAAGATGGAGGAGTGCTGTGGAATGCTTGAAAAATAAAGTCTTCGGGTACTGTAGAATCTTCCACACTGAATGGAGGCAAGTATCTATCACTCATGGCACTGATATGGTCAACAAGGCAGCAGAACAGCTTTTATACTGGAGAGTGCATAGTGATGTAGAATTGATAATGGAGCTTGTAGACGAAAGTTCAGGAGAGACAAAGAATGATCAATAGACTCAGACTGAACACTGCCATTGGAAAGGCGATCATCCCTCTGATAACGCTTTACTTCCTTGGAATGCTTTGTCGATAAGAAACTACCCTGCATCACTCAAATGATGATTCAGGGGTCCTCGAAGACGAAGTAATGGTTACCCTCATGGTTTCCTCACTTAATCTGATTTAATCAGTTCTTGGATCTACTTCCTTTGAAAATTCCCCTTTTCACGACTCCAAACTCATCAGTGAGATCAATCGCAGCTGGTTGATGGACTGTTCTTTTGACAAGTTTCAGTCTTTCGAAACATATTTTTATTGTTCTCTCTTTTCGTCTTTCGTAACACTCTGCGACCGAGGCGCGCGGACTCTCGGAACGAAGGTTACGGTAGCGTCTTCGCACCGTACGAAATTTTTGTGATGATTTTGCACGATCCGTGTGCACTCTTTCATAATTTTATCATACGAAGTTCATCCATTCTGAAGCTCGGCCATTGGCCAGTGGGTATTGAGAAATGGACCAACAGGTTCCGTTTGCAATGGATGCTAATAGTTCTAGATGCAATGATTTCGATTTAGAAGAGTTTTAAGGATTGGCACAATAACCCCGATCGCTGCATTTTTAAAGATGAATTAAATTTCTGCTATGTAGGCTAAACCTGCGGTGATTGTTGAATGCTCAACAATGAATTGAATGATATCTTTGCATTTTCGGCCACTTCAATTGATAGTATCTTGTATGTCCATATTCAACCTGTGTTGCGATACAGACGATTGAGAATATTTGTACATGAAGTGGCGACAGATACAAAGATAACGAACGTAAAGAAGATTTCAGCAGCCATATCTTTGTTGCTCATTTTCGATACTAAATGGATAAGTTTCCTGTGTTTACGGACAAGATGGCTTATGGAATGAGGGCGTTTTATGGAAGAGGACATACTACCGTTATTCGAATACTAATTGTTCCTAATGGAACATATCCTATCCCCTTTTCCTGCTACGACGCAAATTGTGATGTTCTCTTTGTACTGTGCAAGCAGAAAGAACAGTGTTCAATTTTTATCCGCTGTTCTCAAAATCCTATAGCGGTTGAAGACTTTTTATTCATTCGAGCAAAGGGGTGATTCCCATGATCGTTTCATGACAAGTGCTTGTTTTCGATAGACGCTCCTCCATCACACACAATCTTCTGTCCAACAATGAACTCGGACTGAGTGCGATCCGACAGGAAAAGGACCAGCTGAGAAAATCTCTGAATAACAAATCACTAAAATTCTCGTACCTTAGCAATGTCATCGGGTTCTCCGATCCGTCCGCTAATGACACTGCTGAGCGATTCATACATCTAAAAAGTATATTAATTGAAATTCATTTCGGGGAAGCTGCATGGATACCTTTCCAATCGCTTCTTCATCTGCACCAACTCTCCTCTGGAAGTCGGATCGAATCAGTCCAGGGCTGAAAAAGATTTTCAGTAACCAGTCTCCTACAGTCTTCACTTGACTGAGTTCACTCTGATGCCCTGTCTTCCCAATGTTCCGGCCAAAAGAACGGTCGCTTGATCCAGGGCCGCCTTTGCAATGCCGTAGAAAAGCCCAGTCTTCAAGAGTAATCTGCTAAAAATACACGAAGTATGTTACCTTTCTTGTGTGTGGGAGTGCGGAAACGGACGAAATGTTCACAATGGCTCCTTTTGTCTTAGAAAGATGAGGAGCTGCGAGTTGACAAAGACGAATTACCCTGCAATCTCTTGTATCGCTGGTTCGATTTTATCATATTGCGCCGTGACTAGGGGGATCATGCCACTTGCGCGAAAACATTTGTGCGAAGGGACACTTGCGAGACTGGTCAAGTGGAAAGTTAAGGGAGAAATGGAGAGAAAGTGTCCAATCGCGCAGATGTTTCATTTTCATTCTACGGGCAAGTGTCTTCGCACAAGTAGGGTGATCCCGACTACAACTGCCCATTACTAGCTTCATACCTAGCGGTCGTCTCTCACTTCGCAAAGGCGACCGCTAGGAATGAAGTTGGAAGGCTTGAAAAGGACAGATGCCAATAACGTTCCATAATGCGATCCGTAGCCGTGACAGAAGATTGTATTTATCATCTGTCTTCGGACATACTACAGGAAGAGACTAACGACTTGGTGTTGATGTTGATAGAAGTATCAAGGATATCCATTGATTGGTCTGCGAACTGACGCTCCTCCGGCATTCGTGCACCCGCATTGTTTACCTCATTCATCCATTACAGATACACTTCACAATAAAATGCTTACTAGAACGTCGATCTGTCCGAATGCACTGACCGTCTCATCTACAATTCTCTTCAGAGCAGAGTCGTCTGTCACATCTCCCACAACCTGATACATTCTTCCCCTTTACTTCTCATTTTGTCTTACCTCGAGAATATTGTCATTTTTTGCTCCTGCATCTATGCAGACTTCACGAGTTTTCTAAAGTATCAGCGCATTTCAAAAGAAAAAAACAAATGAAATAGTTGCCTTGAGCCCATCGATCTTTCTTCCAGTGATAGTCACTCTCGCTCCTCTCTCGGCAAATTGACGAGCAATTTCACGGCCAATGCCGTTAGAAGAGCCTAAAGGACAATACTTGCGAATCTTATAATCAGGAAAAGAATGAAACTACTACAGGAAACCACACATTGTTTGCCAACCTGTAACAATGGCGACTTTTCCGTGGAAGAAGTTGGACATGTTGATATCAATGGGGACGGAAGGGAACAGAGTGGAGAGTATTTGTAGCTATGGGAGCGCACAAACAAGCGCTCTCTCACTCTCCGCTCTCTCGGCTACAAACTAGAACAAGTGCGCTGTTCGCTGTCTCTGAACAATAAATATTTTTCGATATGCAGCGATTCAATGATAAATTCATATTTTTTCGTGTATTCGTGTAATTGACAATTTGCAGCAGTCTAGTTTTACCGACAAGCATTTTTATCTGTTGTAGCATTTTATCCATATTTACAATTTCAACATTACATCAGCAATAAAACCGACAAATAATAAACATTGAACAGAAACTAACTATGAACTTGCTGTATATTACAACAAAGAACATCAATTCACTAAACACAATGACTGCCTAGTATGCATTATTAACCACGAAGACAGTGGAAGTGGATGAGCTTTCTTAGCAGAATCCACACGTTGCGGGGCACTGTGCCTTCATGAGAGGTTTATAGATTGCGTTGGTGCAGAGAGCTCTGAACGATCAACTGTTAGGCTTGAAGGGACAAAAATTGAATACTTTCTCCTGGGACATTCGGATACATTCGTGCGTGGGTTGACAAGATCGACACAGCCTGAAATGAACGTTCGACAATGCAATGGAGGTGGGTTCAAAAACGGTAAATTTGTCGTCATGCTTCTCCGCCGCGCGTATATTATTCAGTCATAGATAGCCGGCGGAGAAGAATGAAAAATTTGCAGTTTTTTGAACCCTTGGTTTGGAGAGGCAATCTCACTAATGGGAGAACGAGTGGATCCACCAGCAGTAGAACATCTATTGCAGGTTTTAGGGCATTGAACGGTCATCACTAAACGAAATGTTGAGTTATGTAAAGAAGAGTTCTCTGATACCATCGTGGTAGACAGTATTGTCGCAGAGATGAGCAACGCGGGGACAATCGGACACTCCAGAACGGGGATTGATCTGTAATTTTGCTATCAATGTCTATTATTATAGTAAAACTATGAAGAACTGAACGCGACGTACAAGATCGGAGCAATTTGCAGCTGAATGATATGCGTTTTATAGTGATAAATGAGAATGCCTTACTGTTGGTGGAGGTCGTGGTGCAACATCCGAGAATGGGACCGACGGTACTGCCTCCAGCACAAGTTGAAGAGGCCCCGTGGGATGCGGTGCATTCAGATGTCGCCATGCATGCTGAAGATAGGTCAAGGAACAGTCTATTGTAGGAAGAAGCTCGAAAATCACAGAACTAATTTTATAAAAATATTATCCTTACCCAGATTGATTACACCTCCACATGGTAGACTGATAGCAGACACTGTCTGGATGAACGCAAAAACAGTTAGAGCGGAATATGTGATCTTCATGATCTCTTCAGTCTCCTCCATTCCTTCCCCCATATATGCACTTCTACTCCCTTTGTCTGTTGTTGTGGCCGTCAATCTTTGTCACCTGCGATACCTGCTGAGCTCACATTGAGCCACAATGAAACAGACTGTTTATCCCCAAACACGGAAGGAGTGCAAAAGAGGAAATGTCTGTATTTTTTCTGAATAGAAGCCGGATTAATCGATATTGGAACTGCGAATCATCTACAGTGAAAAGTTTCTTCGTTTCCTATACGCATCTCGCCAATTGTTCTTTTAGTCTGAAGAATGACAAGTGTCGAGCGTCGTTTCTCATTACGAAACGTTGAAGAGTGGCCTTCAGCAGACAAAACATTCTAAGATGAAGAGATGTACTATATAAACCGGGTAGTTGAGAATTGGACATTCTTTTTCACAAGTTTATTCCTCATAGCATATTTTCAGCATGCGGCTACTGTTCCTTCTTGCACTCGTTGGATTCTTCGTCGCTGTTTCAGCACAAGAAAATGAGCCTTCAACTGCTGAAGTCGCGAATGTACGGATTCATATTTGAGATGTCATCAGATGAGAAAATAGGAAATTATGTTTTAGGAGGCTGAGGATCACGAAGAAACAGAGACTGGAGTGACAGGAGAAGAAGAAGAGACGAACGCTGAGGAAGACCACGATGAAACAACGGATGAAGTGATTTAGATAGTTGAAGAAATCAGACTCAACACGACCGTTCAGCACGTAGATAATATTGCTGCAGCAGAGAACACTGGTGAAGAACATGAAGAAACCGACGAGACTGCGAAGATTGGAGAAGAGGAAGAGGAGGAAGATGAAGAAGAAGGAGAAGGACATGAGGACGCTCTGGGAACAGAACATGAAGTCTCTGCTATTCGTTAATTTCATCATAATTATCCGAATTCAGGATGCCGAAGTTGTTTCCCATGCTGAAGTCGCCCCTACCGACGACGAAGAGGAAGAAGAAGAGAATGCGGTAGAGGCGACAGGATTCGGAGGCCACATCGATCATGATGGACATGACTTTGGACATGGATTCAACAAGGTGCGATCAGTGCTCTCAATTGATTTGTGTACAGTAACTTCAGCCCTGCCGTGGGCATCGCCACCACGTACCTCACTATCATCCTATGCCACTCACCACGGTCCACCATTATCATCCTATTCCCATCCTAACCGTCCCTCACTATCCTACTCTTCCCGTCCCTCACCACCAACCTCACACATTCCCCCACCACCATCACCATTCGAGAAAACCCGACTGCAGATGCGCCATTCGTCTTGCGTTCCTCAAGGTTTTACCATAACAAGACGAGGAGAATCAAAAATGAGTCTTGAGGGCTACAACGAGGGACACAAGAACGGACTCCCTATTGGATACCAGGAGGGATACGCACAGGGAAAGTGTAATGGTAAGAAGGAAGGATACACTCAGGTCTACAATGAGTCTTAGATCGAACTTGTAATGATTCTTTCAGGGATTCGAGGATGGAAAGAAGGATGGAATTGAAGAAGGAGCTTCCAAGAGCTTCAGCGTCGGAGCGGTGAGGAGTAATTGTCTGATTGGGTGTAATATCCGCTGTTTCAGGCTAAGGGATTCTCCCTTGGATTCCCTAAGGGTCTCGTGATTGGAGAAAGGAAGGGAGCAGCTGTGGACACGACCGCGGTCAGTCAATGCTCGTTCATCTTCCAAGTTGACGGTTCAGAAATACGATGCTGGTTTCGCAGAGGGCAAGGCAAGTTCTCACGATGCAGGATTCGCAGCTGGACTGGAGAAGGTGGGGGAATATGAGATAACAACAACAGAGAATGGTGTTCAGGGCAAGAAGACCTGCAAGAACTGCTGGGCTGGACGAATCTTCCGCCATCGCAAGTGCCTCCAGAAGTAATGAACTCGTGGTAAAATGCAACTAAAACATGTTATTGCAGGTCGTACGGATGGAAGAACGGAAAGCCAGAGGTCGACGAGTCTTTCAGCGGTGCGCCCGCCGCATAATCTACTTCCATTGTCGAACACCCATGTTTGAATCTGTGCCAGCATAAATGTAGTTATATAATGTTCATGAACGCTTAAGACTGCAGACATACGCATGAATTTGTCCAGTTGACGAACTATTTTCTCTATCGTCGTCACTTTCAATGCGGTATGGTCTATGGTTGCGTAAGGGGAAGTCATTATAGGACAAAGAAAGGGGATTATATCATGTCCCGTATGACGTGAAAGTACTAAAGTTGTACTTTATACGATGAAGATGAAAAGATTAGCTAAAACAACATCATATGTCCAAAGTGAAAGCGAATCGACTGATCGAAAATGAAAAGAGGCAATAGTTGTATGAATAGAACAGGAGTCAATATGGACTCAATCGTTATGTTAGACATGACTAATCACATTCAAAAGAATAAAAAACGTATCTAAAAACTACGAAAGTTTTGGCCAAATGATTGGCTTACAGTTAGGCATATGATATTGCTTATATCTCTAACATCAGATGCACGAAGATCAGATTGACAATGCGATGATTGAATAACACAAAGTATAGGACGTATGTCACAAAGAATTGGCAAGACGCCAAAATTTGAACGGATACAGCGCCTGAATCAGGGTGCACGAAGGATGGAAGGAGATGATTCCCTTTCCTTCTGGCACTTGAATAGTTCTTCCTTCAGTAATACTTCAATCTATAATGAATGATTGGAATAAACAGTTCTTGTTTCCCATTACCTTTTCCCTTGCAGAAAAAGAATTGTCGCTCAATTTGAGGAAGACTCCTTGTGATACTGTTGTCATTGTGAAATGAGAAGGAAGAAGGGAACACAAACGACGTAAGAGAACGTGAACTCTATCTGAAATGGATGCAATAGAATGAGATGAATGAGTGGATGACTCACTCTTGGACAGTCTTTTCTCATCTCCAATCAGTCTTTCCTCAATCACTTTTTTGTCCAGAGAGAGACGAGAACGAGACTGGTAGACACTGGACAATGGCCGTTTCTTCAACTTCAACCTTTACAATGCTCACTCGAATAAAAGTCTTATATTCCTCCCGATTAGAGAGTTGATGTCTGCGATCTTCTGCTCCAATTCAGGATTTGTTTTCATTTTTAATCGACGTTCCTCCATTCCCTTCGCACGTACCTGATGTGAGAACATGAATAGCAAGTAGTTTGTAAGAAGGAAGAGAAGGAAAAGCTGAGATTGACAGGGACTCAAGGAGGAGAGTAAGTTTCATCAAGTTTCAAGCACTAGTAATCAATGCAGGGGTGAACGGATTCTAGGGTTTACAGGTAAATCTCCGCAAAATTAAACAAATTTTGGTCCATGACCGCCAAAGATCTGAAATTTCAGTTCGATTTACAGGGGCCAATCAATGGCATACCGTAATATTCAATCAATGGCATACTGTAATCACTCACTCTCTCCAGAACTGTCATCTTCTTCAGTTGCTCCTCACTCAACACTGCATCCTTCTTCTCTGGAGTCTTCTCACGACAAGCGTTCTACCAATGAGATAAGTCATTCATCATATAACAATCGCGAACCTCCAGCACACTCTCACTATACATCCTATTCATAAAATCAGCAATTTCTTCGTGTTGTTTGACTGAATCCAGTTGATTGAATGACTCGATTGTGCTTCCTTCCCAATACCTGTCTTATCCGGTTGTGGTAGAATAGTCTCACTGACAGGGGGACACAGAGTATCAATGTTCCCACGGAATGTCCAGTGAAGTTGATCAGGAAAAGTGGAAGAAGGAAGGGAAAGATTGGCAGCTGAAGAGGCAGTTCATTGCACGAATATACAGAGGCACAAGTCAACGGTGAAAGTAGCTTTCGGGGACAGATTCTTTCCACAATGCAATGACTAACCCTTGTCAATATCAGCAAGGAACTTCGCATGGGCATCTAATACTCTCTGAACGAGGAAGTAACGGACGATCTTCAATCTGAACAAGAGAATTGAGTAGAGTAGATGGATTGAGTTGGACCAACCTGAGTGTCATTCTCCATGCACCAAGACGTCTTCCCAAGCCCAGGTGTGACTCCCTGAGACAGAACCATTCAATTGCAACATCAAGTGCAATCTAGCCAAGAGCTCACAACCTCTATTTCGGCAATATATTAGGTTGGCACGTAAGTCTTTGCCTATCGTGATTAAAACTAGTGTATTTTCTCACTCGTTGAAGATATCCTCTATTCAATGTGGCTACTTAAGGGTGACTACTAGGCACACACATGCACAGCGTGATATGTCACGGGTTCACCTGCGAGGCTCAGAACAGCGGTCGAAAGCGTCCCATTGCTTTTCTGCACATGTCGTTCAGAGTCGGAAAAAAATTTGTCTAAATTTTGAAAGTGCACTCCAAATATCCCCAACAACCCTTAAGTAGTACTCAGGTACTTAGCAACATATTGCGTAAATGTTGGTGCCCTATGTATTTTCTCCGTTGAGTTATTGATGAAAATTCAGCAAAAAATGCCAAAAAATGCCATTTTTTCAAAATGGTCCTATGGTGACCAAACTCCGCCCGTGTGTAGAGGCTATCGTTGGAGTAATATAGGGGCACTGATAAAAGTTCGAATTATTAGAAAAATGCCCGACCGGGTCATTTTTTTGGAAGTCAATGTTGCATCATTGATCACAACAACCGTAATTCGGAATTTTGCCAATAGTACTATATATTTTTATTACTCTCAAGTGTACTTCCACAAACGGGCGAAGTTTGGTCATCGTCGGACCACTTTGAAAAATCGGCCTTTTTTGAAGCTTTTTCGTAAATATTCGGAGAAAATGCATAGGGGCACCAACATGTACGCAATATGCTGCTAAGTACCAGAGTAATACTTAAGGATATTGGGGTTATCTGGAGAGGCACTTTAAAAATTTAGGCAAAAATTTTTCTGACTCTGAACGACAAGTGCAGAATAGCAATGGGTCACTTTCGACCGCTGTTCTGAGCCTCGCAAGTGAACCCGTGACATATCACGTTATGCATGTGTGTGCCTAGTAGTCACCCTTAAGTAGCCACATTGAATAGAGGATATCTTCAACGAGTGAGAAAATACACTAGTTTTAATCACGATAGGCAAAGACTTACGTGCCAACCTAAATAAAACTTGTCGCTTGTATCATTGTCTACATTTGTAATAACTATGACGTTAATTCATGAAGTGTTAGATTCATTTTCGTTGTTGCATTGGCGTTTAAATCTATCTATCACAAGAGTCTCAATACCTTTGATGCATTTCCTTTGATGGAGGAGGAATCTTGATACCTGCAATGGACCAAATATAAAGATAATCAAGCATGATGACAACACATGATGCGATTTCGTGCCTAATATGTCCCTGCTTAGTAGCACTTATCATTCGCAGGGTATTACGACGCAGTATTTATAAGACCGGACCAGGAATAGCCGCTCTGTCACTACTTTGTCAAGTTGTTTCGACCGGGCTCAAATGTAGTGCATTATGATACTTGGTAGTACAGAAGATACTGGCTGACCGGTGAACTCACAGTTTCCCTTAGTTTTTTACTGAGCAATTTAGAATTTCCTGATAAGCTGCTTTTTGACATGAATGTTTGCAGGACCATAACTTTGTTCATTTTCAAGATTTTCGAAAATTATTTTTTTTGTTAGAACCGCCATGATGTCCTCTCTGAAATTTATTTTTAACATAGAAAAATAATATTGTTTAAGGAAAATAACAATGAAAACGTTAAAAATCTGATTATTCTTTCCTATTCTAACGATTACAGGGTATCAATGCCTGTGGATCGCCCTGAATTTTTTCATCTTATATTTATCTCCATTAAATTCCCTACGATTTCGCCATATGGAGTTAGTTCCAGGAGCCATACCTCGATGAAAATGCGAAATCAGACAAACTTCCAGAACTAAAGTTTCTTGTGTTGGTGTCCTCTGTCAATATTGGTGCTGATATATGGTTGTCACCATGAGCAATTTTTGGTCGATTGAACATAGCCGCCAAAAAGGTCGAAAAATGATGTAGCATAACCCCATGCTTTTAGTATTTCATAAAATTCTCGATCGAAAATGATAAATTTAGGTGGGTTTGCCAGCTCATGAAATCGATTTTGAAGTGAGTTATGGACATTCGAAATTTTGAAAAAGCCATTACCTCATGAAGAGTTGAAGAGGCCGTAACTTCCTTCAAAATAGATTTCATGAGCTGGCAAACCCACCAAAATTTATCATTTTCGATGGAGAATTTTATGAAATACTAAAAGCATGAGGTCATGCCACATCATTTTTCGACCTTTTTGGCGGCTATGTTCAATCGACCAAAAATTGCTCAAGGTGACCCCCATATATCAGCACCAATATTGACAGAGGACACCAACACAAGAAACTTTAGTTCTGGAAGTTTGTCTGATTTCGCATTTTCATCGAGGTATGGCTCCTGGAACTAACTCCATATGGCGAAATCATGCATTCAAGGCCTTGTTTCACCATCAGTGTGCGTCTTTTTTGAATGTTTGAAAATTTTATCTTGTAGGGAATTTAATGGAGATAAATATAAGATGAAAATATTCAGGGCGATCCACAGGCATTGATACCCACTAAACGTTAGAATAGGAAAGAATAATCAGATTTTTAACGTTTTCATTGTTATTTTTCCCAAACGAAATTATTTTTTTATATTAAAAATAAATTTCAGAGAGGACATCATGGCGGTTCTAACTAAAAAAAGAATGTTCAAAAATCTTGAAAATGAGCAAAGTTATGGCCTGACAAATATTGAAGTCAAGAAACGGCTTTTAGGAACATTCTAAATTGCTCAATAAAAAAACTAAGGGGAACTGTGAGTTCACCGGTCTGTCAGTAACTTCTGTACTACCAAGTATCATAACGCACTACACTTTAGCCCGGTCGAAACAACTTGACAAAGTAGTGACAGACTGGTCCGGTCTTATAATTACTGCGTCTTACAATGAAAACCACCGTAGTGGAAGTGCAGAAAATAACCGTTTTGGCCCTGCAGTTCGGTTACACTAATTTGTTACAGGGTTGTTGTTGTCATGGTGGTTGTTTAATGCAGACTGACCACTGGCAGATGTGATCATTCCCTTCTTCATTGGAGTGATCACTTTGGAAGGAGTGACTGGAGGAAGATGATCTGTAATGTGGAGAGTCAATCAGTGCACATTCACTGACCAGAATTCGATGGAGTAGGTAGAGGAGCATTCAAGAAGTCACCAAGATCTATAACCATCATCTCAATACATCAATCAACTCAATGTACACACCCTCATCCAAGTTGGGCGTGATAACATGTTCATGTCGACGAGCGCCACCAGGACGATCTACAACAAAAGACTCACATATTGCACCAGGAAAGTTTCGCCTCTAGTATATTGTAGGCTACTGTAGTATTACGGTAGGGGTACTGTAATAAGGTTATTGCTGCAGAATAGGATGCTACAGTAACCAACAATATACTGAAGAAGTACAAATGAAGTAAGCTGCCACACTCCAAATGTACATACCAAATGAAAACAGTTCCTTCATCTCCACTTTGTATGCTCCTGGATATACATTAAGAATCTGAGGTTTGGAATCCTAGCGATGTCTTCAATATCGATCTTCTAGAGAGTGTCCAACGTTCATTCACACGCTATGCTTTGTACAGGTGTAAGCGTACTCAAATGTCGTATGATGAGAGACTTA